>CAUYLG010026875.1:0-108594 GCA_963573385.1 Cacajao melanocephalus
GTTGTTTCCTGACTTTTTAATGATCACCATTCTAACTGGAGTGAGATGGTATCTCACTGTGGTTTTGATTTGCATTTCTCTAGTGATCAGTGTTGATGAGGTTTCTTCATGTTTGTTGGCTGCATAAATGTCTTCTTTTGAGAAGTGTCTCTTCATATTCTCACTCACTTTTTGATGGGGTTGTTTCTTTCATGTAAATTTGTTTAAGATTTTTATTATTCCTGCAATCTTACAAGTAAAGTATTATTATTCTAAACTAATTCAGAAAGCCAAATTTGGGTGAAGGAACTTGGCCAAGGTTTCCACTTGTCAATCTTGCTACACACTTTAGGATTTCCTTTGTCTCACACTGACTTTCTGAGCACACTGTGGGGAAAGTGAGAGGGCCCTGGGGGCTCCTACCACATGCTCGATATAGTCCAGAGCTCTTCAGAGGACAGATGTAAGGACAGGTCTAACTTTCCTTTTCTTTTGCTGTGGTTCCTGTGATGAACCATGAAGATAACTGAATCCACTGGACTCCTGTTACACATGTAAAGGATACTTCTGTGTATCACCTTCCGCAGTGAAGACACGTTCAATTACATTACAGTGCTCACTTACACCCTTTTCTTCCCCTGAGAAATTGTGAAGTCCCTTAATCTCTTCATAATTCTCACTGGATATGACCTCCTGTTAACACTTAATTGCTTCAAGCAAATTTATTTTTAATCGTAAAGCAACATAAGTGTAGCATTACTATTAGAAACTAAAAAGAAAGACACGCATTAATGCATGCATATTTGGGAAAACTTCAGAGAAGCAGGAGTGACATCAATTGTGACACAGACATTCACTATTGCTGTCAACATTGTGTGATCAGAGCAGAGACTGGAAAAATGTTATTTCCAAGTTGTCAGGTCTGAAGATTGGAGAATCCAAGGTGTGGAAGTAGAACTGTAATAAACCAGGACAGTAAGACTAGCAGTGGAAATGGTAATGGTAAAGAGGAGTATATATGCTTTCTTATTATATTTTTTCATGTTTTTGAATTTTAATATTTTTAAATGAATTATACACCTTTTAATTGGTACCTGGAGTACTCTGTTACATAATAAAGATTCCATAAACATTTATTTAATTGCACTTTATTCAATGACTAATGTAGAGGTGCTCAACATTTAAACATTTGTATGTGGATAATTCTTATAGTAGGAACATTAAATTATAGTGGAAAAAAACAGAGTGCTTTAATGTTGCTAAATATTTAAGTGTGCTCTGAAGGTTGTTTCTGAAAGCTCATTACTGCTTTCTTTAAGAGAGCAGTAAATTGTGAATGCCTTTAGCCTTGTTCTTCCAAAGGAAAACATGATAAAAAGGAGTAACGCATTCCAGCTTTCGGTTTTAGATGAAAATCAGGATTTGTCCTTTGGCTAGAGTCAATATAAAAAATAAATTCTAAATGCCTCCTTGATTTAAAGAAAGTTTCTACAATATACTTTCCTATGCAACTCTGGCTCTTTGGAAGAGTCCTGTTAAGACAAAGAATATGGGAATGAGTATGAGGGGATGGAGTGGTGGGGATGATGCAGCTACTGAGCTGAGGATTCAGGAAAAGTCGTGAAAGAAAGGTCAGATCTTTCATCAAAATGATGAAGTCGGTGTTCATACTTAAAACAGTATTCAAATTATGTGTCCTTTTCTAATCATATTTTCACTTGTCCCTGAAGCCATCCCAAATTTATCTAAAGCTTCTCACATCAAGGATCCACCAGAGAAAATGCCCCACCTCTTCCCTAGAGGCAGTGGACCAAAGCCAGGATGTGAACTTTGGAAAAAAATGTGTGGTTACAGGAAATTCCTCAC
Source organism: Cacajao melanocephalus (assembly GCA_963573385.1). Lineage (NCBI taxonomy): Eukaryota > Metazoa > Chordata > Mammalia > Primates > Pitheciidae > Cacajao > Cacajao melanocephalus. The sequence goes on from CAUYLG010026875.1 coordinate 1,846, forward strand.
AAATAGCCTTCAAATTATGGGGTTGACATATTGAACGGTAAGCATTATTTTCTAATTGTATTCATTTTTGTTTATTATAAGCACATAAAAAGCATTTATTTTCAAAGAGTGGGCATATGTGTTAAGGACCTGAGACCAAGATTCAAGGGAAAAACTGAACTAATTTTGCATTCCACATTATCTTGAGCCTTTGAGATGTACATTATCAACCAAAGAACTTGTTTTTTAGAATAAGCTATTTTGAGTGCTTTCAAAGACTAAAGGAGAAAATTAAGGTGAAGAAAATCTAGAGATATTATAAAAGACAAGTACAGGCAAATAAACTGTAATTGTAAATTATTATAAAAATAATTAACAGCAAGAGAGGGGAAAGTAGGATAGCACCACATTACTGGATACATCTGTAGAGCTATGAAAGGTTGGAGCATTGGGAATAAGAAATGGAAACTAGGGAAGATAAGACCTGAGGCGTTCTGGAGGGAGAGATGTGCTGCTACAGGAGTCTTGGAATTTTAGCTGAGTACAGAAACAGAGCAACTGAAGAGATACAGTTTGAAAGTGCTGTACTTGTCACATTTGGAAATTTATAATCATAATGCTTTTAAGTATTTTGGTTGAGATTTTATATGAGTAATATTTGAAAATTTAAAAGTTCGTTCAAGAATAATTCTCCTGTAGTTGTATGAGTATAAATACATAAAGTCTAAATTAATTTCAAAAAGTTATATTAGCATATAAACACATGCAAAATCTATTTGGAACGGAACATTATTTTCCATTGTTAAAAGTGAATGGTACTCTGATTGTATAATACAAATATGATTGTTAAACACGGGGTCAAGCATCTTATTATCTAACAACCACTGCCTCTCTTTCCAGCTTACCCCAATAATCTCTTAGCCCTACCAGGACCACATTTTATATCTATGGCCCTGTCAGTATCCCTCACCCCACACCCCTAATCCCACTCATATGCGCATCTCACCTTTGGACATGCACCTTCTGTCCACCTTGACCCATTCTCTACCCTTTCCTGTCCTGCTTTTGCCAGGGAAGTTAATCTCTACAGGGAGGTTTACCTTATATACCTTCCTGTTGGGCTTAGCCAATGGGAATCCCAGCAGAATATAAGAAGAGAGTAGAGTGAAGTCAGTTATTTATCTCCCAGTTCACTTCCTGGGATGTTGTGCTCAACTGCTTATGCCCCTTGGACAAAGGTCTCTGTCTCCTCTCAAAGGCTCCAACTCTACTGGAACATAGATTAAGCTAATCTTCCTCTTGTTCATTGTCCTTGTTTAGAGGTAGAATTATTCTACTGCCACCAGTTACAGCATTATTCTTTGAGGTTTTTTTTCTCTGTACCTTCATGTTTTAAAATTGCCCCTTCAACAGAAAGCTTTCCCAGAAAATGCTAAACATATCTGTTTTCTCTCAGGGTCACTCTGCTTGCCACACACCTACCCAGCTGTAATCTGAATGTAAATCATTTTATACACTCCTACCTTTGCAGGTTCTACTGTTGCAGACGAATGCAGCTTGCAGAAACACAGTTATCCTGACTGGATGTGACAGACGAAATAATGGGCCCTCAAAGATGTTCACTCCCAGTTATAGGAATCTGTGAATGTGAGACATGACACAGGTAATTTGTAGGTGTAATTAAAGTTAGGGACCTTGAGGTGGGGAGATTATTCTGACTTATCTGGGTGGGCCCTATCTAGTCATGTGAGTTTATAAAAGCAGAGAACCCTCCCAGTTGTGATGAGGGAGATGGAAGGATGTAAATTGGACTTGACCATTTGCTTGTTTTGAAGGTGGAGGAAAGAGGTACAAGCCAAAGATGCTCGACTTGTAGAAACTGGGACTGGCTGTCAAATTGCAGCCAGCAAGAAAACAAGGCACTCAGTCCTACAGCTGCAACTAACTGAATTCTGCCAACAATTCACTAAGTAGGAAACAGATACTCCCCTAGAGCTTGCAGAATGAACCACGTCCTGCTGACACCTAGAATTTGATCAGACTTTCGTCTTCTGAGCTACACAACTGGAAAATAATAAATTTGTTATATTAAATCACTAAGATTGTGGTAATTTTTAATGGCAGCAATAGGAATCTGGATTGACTGTAAATCTGTAACTAGTAATTGAGTTTAAGTGCTGTCCCAGGAATCCTATATTACCCTACTCAACACTCACCAGATGACAATTTATTGGGTTGTCCCTTCTCAAAATTCCATGCATTCTCTCTCATCTTCATATTCTTCATATTCATCCCATAAACTCATTCTTTTCTAACACCGTGAAAAAAGAAGCATTCAGAAGAGGACTGGCAAAAACTCCCTCTACAGCACTGACCACCTTTCTGAAATCAAGCTCATTGGCTCCACCCTCTCCTTCTTTTAACTGAGAAGGAGAAGGAGCTGTCCTTCCCATCTGAGACCAATCTACTCGTTTGGGCAATAGGTCTCATTCTCTTTCACTTAGGAAAGTAACTCCTAACAATGGAACACTTTCCTAGCATTGCTGCTTTTTTCCCTTTTTACTACATAATTTTGATCACCTCCCAAACTGACAGTAATATACTTCATCTTTCAAACACCTTTTCTTGAACTCATATCCCCCCTCAAGCTGCCATCTTGTTTCTCTGTCCTTAAAATTGAGCTGCACATTCTACTTTTACTTTCTTTCTTCACAATCTCTTCTCAGCTTGCTCTTTATCACCCCCCTGCCTTTTTTTTTCCTTTTTTGAGAAAATACTGTATCACACTAGCGACTCCCCTTGGCCAATTTAATGCTCAGGTCTCATCATTGCTCAGTTGACCCATCAGCAACTTTTGACCAATCCCTCCTTCTTCCAAGAGACATGTGTGTGGCTTTTATGACCTCACTTTCTCTTGCTTTTTCTCTGTCTACATGGAAGGCTCTTTCCTAGAAATCTTGGCCAGCTTTTTCTCATAAAGAGATGATAGGGTACCATAGCTACAGTAAGAGTTGATAGGGTGCCATAAAGGGATTATAGGGTACTATCTACCATGGTAACCATGATAGGGCACCATGAGTTTTTTTCATCAATATATAAATATATCATGATGATAATAGTACCTATTGTAAGACTGATGTGTGTGTGTGTGTGTGTGTGTGTGTGTGTGTGTGAGCTGGAACACTGGAACTGTTCGTTATTTCTAGAAATGTTTGCAGTCGTTACTATCTCCCCAACTTTTCAATGGTTGGGTGCCTTAGGTCTTGGATTTGGGAACTCTTGTCTGTGTATATGCAATTCCCAGGTTATCTTATTTTATGATATTGAATATTTCCCAAACAACTCCAGACTGCAAATACTTCTAAACTTAGTGTCTAATCATCATCTAAAAGTTAATCACTGAGCTCCTCATACTTGTTTTTCCCAGGTTTCTCAAACCAATTAAATTAAATTAAATGGCAAACCCACTCTTCCAGTTGTTCAGACCATAAAATCTGCCTCCTCTCTCTTGCACTTGAAATGGAAACCAAAATCTTTTTTTGTTAGGTATACCTTCAATTTTTATCAAGGAAATTATATTTTCTCAAATCCTTGAGAGCCAACATCGTGATTTAATTCATCATAATTTTTTAATTGGAAAAGGGCTACCATTAGTACAATCAGTGAACAGACATTTGGGGTATTTGAGTGTAAACTGTGGAACTTAAAGTGGATAGGTATGCATCCTATCATCACAGCTAAAAAATAAGGAAAGGTTTAAGACAAATTTGTTGCTAGCTAATAAGACCACTTTAAAAATCCTGTAAATATTTTAATCAACATTTCAAATGCAACAATGGAATTTTTTAGAACTTTAATGAGATGTAATTGAGGTATATTAAACAGACATACATTTTTAGTACTATTTGAGTAGGTTTGACATATGTATATACCCAGGATATTATACTGCAGTGAAGATAACAAACATTTTGATCACTCATAGAGATTTCCATATACCTCTTTGGAGTCAGTTTCTCCCTTCATCCTCATCCCCAGACATTGACCAATCTACTTTCAGCTGAATAAGCCTTGTGCCCATGAAAAGAATGTATATTCTGCAATTGTTAGGTGTAAATCTTTTATACATTTATATTAAGATTAAGGTACTCAAAAGTTTTGGGCAGTTCTTCTTTGTCTTTTCTGATTTTCATAATCTAATCATTCTATCAACTGTTGAGGGAAGGGTGTTAAATTTTTCTGTTATCTTGTTTTCGAAATTCTATTGATTTTTGCTTAATCGATATTGAAGTTCTATTAGTATATATAAATATGTTTATAGTTATAATCATTTAAGAACTTGTCCCTATCGTTATGAAATTCTTTATCTCAAGTAATACGCTTTACCTTGAAGTTCATTTTATGTGATATGAATATAGCTCCTCCAACCAATCCGGCCTTCTTATGCTATGGTTTGCATAAGAAAGTTTTTTTCCAGACATTTACTTTTAATCTGTCTGTCTCATGTGATTCAATTTTTTTTTTTTTTTGTAGGCAGTGTATCTCAGGCTCTTGCTTTTTATTCATTCTATCATTAACATTTCTGTAAGTATTGATATGGTTGGATTTAGTTTTACCACTTTATTAACCACGTTTTGTTTTTCAAAACTTATTCTGCCTTTCCTGTCTTCCTTTAGATTATTTGCATGTTTTTTAGTGTTTCGTGGTAATTCATTTGTTTTTTGTTTTGCTGAGAACTCTTCATATTATACTTGTCCAGTTGCTTTAGGGATTACAACATGTATAGTAACCTTTCACAGTTAAATTTAGACTTAATAATTTATCAGTTTATTAAAATGTAACAAATTGTAACCATATAGTCTCGTGTGGCCCCTCCCACTGACTGCCACATATACCTTTCATATGTTTCACATTTACACAGATGGGAAGCCCCCACAGACAATGCTATAATTTTTGCTATCAAAGCTCATATATTTTTACTTACAAGAAAAAAGTATGCTTCCTTACTTGAGGAGATGTTTATCAATGCTGTTCTTTTTCCTTCATTGCTGAAGATCTCCTTAGACCTCTGGTATAACTTCTCTTCAGTCTGAAGGCCTTTAGAATTTCTTGAGAGTGGGCCAGTTGGTTTCAAATTATTTTTGTTTACCTTCATCTAAAAATGTCTTTATTTTTCCTTAATTCCTGAAGTATATTTTTATTAGATATAGAAATCTGGGTTAAAAGTGTTTTTTTGCCCCTTCCTTTAAAGCTACTATCTCCTGGGCTTCATGCTTTTTATGAAAAATTTGTAATCATTCTTATTGCAGTCCCCCAGTTTAGAAAGTGCTATTATTCTTCGGTTGCTTTGAATACTTTTTTCCCTTTATTTTTCTTCTTTGGAAATGTGATTATAATGTATGCAGGGTTTTTTAATATAATTTTTTTTGAGATTCACTAAGCTTCTTAGATAAGTAAATGTATATGTTTCACTACATTTGTTAAACTTCAGTTATTATTTCTTTAAATGCATTTTTTGCCCCAATTTCTTTCTACATTCCTTCTTTGTAAATGATTATACATTTGCATCTTTTGATCTTGTCCAACAGGTCCCTGAGTCTCTTCATTTTCTATGTTATACAGTTTGCATAATTTCTATTGTACTATCTTCAAGTTCATTGATTATTTTCTCTGCCAGTTCTACTGCACTATTGAGATCCACTAGAGACTTAAAAAAATTTATATTGTACTGTTTAGTTTTTAAATTATTTTGTTTTTTTGTAGTTTCACTGTTTTTCTGGTGAAAACACTGATTTTATCTTCAATTTTTAATGCAGCAGTTTTGGGGGGTCTCACTCTGTCACCCAGGCTGGAGTGCAGTGGTACAATCACAGCTCACTGAAACCTCCACCTCTTGGGCTCAAGAAATCTTTCTGCCTCAACCTCCCAAGTAGCTGGGACTACAGGCGTGTGCCACCATGTCTGGCTATTTTTTGTAGACACAGAATTTTTCCATGTTGCCCCAGCTAGTTTCAAACTTCTGGGCTCAAGCATTTTGCCCAGCTCAGCCTCCCAAAGTACTGGGATTACAGGGTTGAGCCACCACCCCCAGCCAAATGTGGCATAGTTTGACAAGCTCTTTAATCTTGCTGTGACAATTTCAACATCTTCATTATTCATATCTGTTAGTTGTCTTTTCCCCTGAGATTTGGTCACCTTTTCTGGGTTTTGGTACGTTTGAAATTTTGGGTTGTATCAGACACATTTGAATATTATATTAAGATGACGGATCCTGTTAGAATCCTCTGGAGTATGTTGATATTTCAGTTTTAGCCAGAAACCAACCTGGTCAGATTTAGGCCATAGTTTCTGACTTGCATTTTGTGAGTGATAGGTCAAATCCCTGGTCAGTTCCCAAAATTTTTGCTGTTTAGTACATTCAAAAAAAAAAAAGTGAGACATTGTCAGTGGTTTAACTCTCACTTCTAACCGTTGCTCTTTTGGCTTGGGCTGCTCTGTACATTCATAAATCATGGGTGAATTTAATACTTGTCCTAAGGTTCAAGTAATCATCACTTCTCAAAGGCTTCATTGTGTCGATTTGTGTCTGTCTTATATTTGTGTAGCTTAAGGGTGAGACTGACACTTGAGCATGTTCATATTCAAAATTAGAGTTGCCCCTTTTTGTTTCTCAGTGCTCTGGATTGTCTTGCACTCTCTGGAATGCACGATCTTTCTTTGCTGGTTTATCTGACCAGACGTGAGACTTCTCCTGAAGTTCTAGACGTCACTCCTATCCTGCCACTATGTTAATGGGACCTACCTCTGGACAAAACTGTGGAAAGCAACAACAACAAAAACAAGAAACTATCAAGAAAATGAACAGCCACGTAATCAGTTCTCCAAATTCTGACTCCTCATCACAAGCTGTTTTTGCTTACATTTCAGAGTCTATGGGTGGTTTTTTCATATTTTGTTCATTGTATTTAGTTCATCGAGTAGGAAGCATGAACTATAAGAGTTTTACAGCAGTGTGTCAGAACTGACCATGGCATTGGTTATACAGTGATGGAATAGGAACAAGCAAACATCTTTTTAGAAAAGGGAAGAATGAGAAAGGTCCTTAATCTGTGGCAGTTAGCAAACACTGCTTCCTTGCTGAATTTCCCCCAGCTTCCTCTTTTTTTGCTGTGTATGAATAACTCATGTCTGCTGTCTTCCTTAGACTCTGAGAGTCTCTTCCATGATCCTCAGTGGTCTAATGTGAAGTTCATGACAGAGAGATGCTGCATGAGTGCTGGTACAGAAATTGGGCAGAGGGCAATGTTAATAATTGAACAATCAATATTCATGAAAGTGTGTAATTTTTGTGGCGATAAAACCTTGAGTTTTTGCAGGCTAATGTCTATTTTGTTTTAATAAACTCTACATCAAGTTAATTATACATGTAGTTCTTAAACCTGATGAATCCCCTCTCTTATTTACTGGGGTTTGTGTTTGCACATCCTCTTTCCCTCATTTTAGTGGTATGCATCTTGAGGTCATACAAAATAGATGCTAGGGCAAGAAGGAGACACTGTTAATTAGCTTGGTACAATTGGGATGGATTTTAGAATCATATCTCCTGTTTTTTGGGTTAAACATATAGCTGGTTTTTCCAATTTTGTGGAGCTGCAAATTAGTGGATTCTCAGTCACATTAAATGGCTCCTTAGAAAAGAGAAACCCTTTTTCAGCAAAAGTATTTCCTTTCATCTTTCTCGGTAACTGACCAAGTCTCGCCTCAGCTTATCTCATGGTGTCTTGTTAAAAGCATCGAGAAGCAGCCAACAGACATGAATATTCTAGCTTTTCTGACTTTTTAGCAATAGACATATTAGGCAAAGTTTTTACTCCCTAATTCTCTATTTTAATTTTAACTACATCAGAAATTCATTGGAACTCTTCCCTCATCCTCATATTCAATCATATATATGTCCAACATATTTTTATTTCTATTTACTTCTCAAATGCAATAATAATTTCCTATCTCCCTACAACCATTTGGACAAGTTGTTTAGAAGAATGCTGACTGGAGGCAAAAGTCATTTCAAAAATAAATTATTTTTTGATAGACAAACTATATTCAAATAATAATAAGGGAATTACCATATACCATAAATATGTTGTCAGCTTAAAGTAGATCTGCATTAGACATTTTCCAAGACTGATATACAAGCTTATGAGATAGAAGAATGATGTATTCGTTTGCAGAAAATATATTTCTAAATCGATGGATTCTGTAATTTCTTTCATTTAGATCTGAAAAGTGTCCAATGTCTTTCTCTAAGAGCTATGAAAATGAAGACAAATAGACTTTTCTCTTTAATCTCTTAGATACCAATATTGATTTATCAATTTAACAAATGCTTAGCTGTGTGTATTGTGCATCCTGCACTCACACTGGACTCCATCCTGCGTATACACTGGGAGCGGACAGCCTTGGAGCTTGTGTCTGACAGAAGGATGGGCCCAGAAATGATTAGAAGGAAAACAAATGAAAATATAAAAACAAAGGAAAATTAGAGAAGTGCCATGATGTAAAATAAAAGCAGGATGCTTGACATGAGAACATAACACAGAGAAAGATGTATTTCAGACTGTGTTATCACAAACAGATTCCTCCAAGAAAGCCCTGTTAAAATGCATTTCATTTTGTTTGTTTAGTGTAACTTAACATTTTATGTTTCATAGACATTTATTTTGTAATCCATTTATTAAAAACAAGCATATGGTATATATACATTGTACAGGTTAAATTGGCAGTTTTGGTGTAACCACTTTAAATAAAAATGTCAGAGGACTCTTGTAGTATTATGACCTCATTTCAAATATTTTCATGATCCAAATAACTGAAAAAACTTATATCATTCTTCTGCTACCTTTGCCTTTCCAAAACTATCCCCTACAATTTATGTCAGAGTGCTTTTGTAATATTTTAAAAATTATGTCACTCCCCTGTTTAAAGTCTTTCAATGTTTTAAATTGAATTTATAATCCACCTGAATTCCTCTTGTGGGCATATGAAGTCTCTTACATGATTTGGGTCTATCTCCCTATAATTATAACACCCCCCACCTCTTCTTCTCATACCCTGCCAGAGGAAATGGGATTAACTCTAACACTTGGAGAGAACAATCTGGTTGCATGTGACAAAACTGAAAAAACACAGTTACTTTGACCATTATTTTACATATGAAAATGAAGAAAAAACAGAACTGGCAATAAAGGTTATGCACAAAGATGTTTAATGCAAAAGTTCTTTGTTGTAGTAAAAATAAATTAATAAGACAGAAGACATCCTGAAAATGATCAAAATGTTCATTAGTTTATGGAAGATTATAGAGAATTATTCCAAGAAGATCCCCATGATTACCAGCTATTACAACATATTGGACATTGATTTCAGAATGCATGTGTTTAGGTATCTGGGAATATACTTGTCGAGGCAAAGATCTAGTGCTGAGCAGCAGACTGGGACTATTACACTAGAGATGAGAGAATGTCTTTCCAGCTGATCTGCACCAACTAGAAACATAATTTCCTCCCCATTCCCTATGGGCTTTCCTGCTAGCCAGCCTGAGTTTGAGCAAGTTGAGAGAGTCGTGTTTATTTAAGGGTTAGCATACTCTAGATCTGTCAAGGATAAAGCAGTGCTAGCTGCTACTGAGGTCCAAGACCAGAAGGGAAAAGGAAGCAAAGAAGAAGAAAAGAAATGGAAGAAGGGAAAAGAAGAGAGAAATCATAAGAGATAACTCAAGTCAGAAAAACAATGTCCACTGAGTAAAAAAGACATGCTTGTGAGGAACAAAGTAGTTTTAAAATATACTGCTTATTAAGAAACTCAAAAAAGAATAAAGTAAAATGTGGTTACAATTCTTTATGCGGTAATTCATGAATAACCAAATGAAGCAGGATCATAGTCTAGAACAAGCTTGTCCAACCTATGGCCCATGGGATACAGGCGGCCCAGTATGGCTTTCAGTACAGCCCAACACAAATTCATAAACTTTCTTAAAACATTGGGAGACTCTTTGCCATTTTTTTTAGTTCATCAGTTATCCTTCGTGGGAATGAATTTTATGTGTGGTCCAGGACAATTCTTCTTCCAATATGGCCTGAGGAAGTCAAAAGACTGGATACCCCTGGTTTAGAGGAAGTGTGGATGGGAGTAGATTGTGTACAGTTCTGTAGTTGGCTCAGATATTAACTATGTTACAAGTAGACTTGCTCATTTCTTCAAAAAATTAGAATATCTGTTACAAACTTTCATTTTGGGCATCCAGCTAGTGATTCTGACTGAAGGATTTACAGCTTCAAATTTGATAATGTATATAATGGTAGTCTATGTACTAGGATAAAAATTAGAGTTTAGAAGATTGTCATAGTAACTCTGAAGAAAAATAAAGGGCAGGGGGTTGTGGTAGAGCCTAATTTTTTGTGGGTTCAACATAGAAAGTCAGATCAGAACTGTGGCTCAGAGATACTGACTTTTGCGATAGTTATCCAACAGCTTGGTTTGGGGGCTACAAGAAGCCTCTATCAATATTTGTTCAGGCAGTTTTCTAAGGCTGCAGCTGATTTTTAAGCTGAAAAAGTTCAACTCTCTCTAGACTTTTCAAACATCATCCTCATCTCTGCTTACAGTTCTACCTCTATATTCCACAAGTTAGTTCAATGCAATTGTAAAGAAATAGCCATTCTGTCCAGGGCTGTTTTTCAGAACTTCAAGATGAGGGATCACAAGTTTCTTTTCAATAAAAAATGTTTTATAGACTAATAGGTTTTAAACAGTGAATTCTAGACACATAATAAAATAACCCAAACATAATTGTATCACCAATTATGGCAAGCACTAACTTCCATTCTGAAACTAGCTTTTTTTTTCACTCAATACTTTGATTTAAGACTTATGCTTCTTAAAGTGGAAATACTTGAAAAGCAATTGAATTAATATGATGAAAACAAGGCAATAATATAATACATTTGAGAGAGTTCCAACCAATTGAGACTTCCTTCCACTAAACAGGAACAGCAAAGTATATCTGGGGGCATCACTGATATAAAAGTATATTCACTCCAGGCTATTATGCCATTTCATAGGTGCTGAGTGATCTTGGGAGGTACATAGCTGCCTGTGGACTTTGCCTCTGTCTTTATATGTGTGAGTTTCCAAGCCTAGTTAATGGCGGGACTGCATTTTTTTCTTTTTCAATCCAAGCTTATCTTCGATCTTTTAGTTGTGGACAGATTTCTACTCTTTCAATAGAAATTATAAAATGAGAGTATATTGTTTTATAAATTGCTATGTGATAGAACAATATAGAGAGGAAAATAGATTGCATTAATTGCAAACTTTTAAAAAATATCAGGCCAGGTTTGGTTGCTCATGCCTGTAATCCCAGCACTTGAGGAGGATGAGATCACCTGAGGTCAGGAGTTTGTGACCATCCGCCAACATGGCAAAACCCCATCTCTATAAAAATATAAAAATTAGTCAAGCGTGGTGGTGTATGCCTGTAATCCCAGCTACCCAGGAGGCTGAGGCAGGAGAATCACTGGAACCCTGAGGGGCAGAGGCTGCAGTGAGCCGAGATTGAACCACTGCACTCCAGCCTAGGCAACAGAGCAAGACTCCATCTCAAAATAAAAAAAAAAAGAAGATATAATAAAATACAAATGAGAATTTAGCTCAATAAGTTTGAAATAGAATAACAAAATAAATATATAAATAAGTCAAATAGGGAAACTAATAAAGAAAAAGACAGATATCAATTTTTAAAAAGCATAATTAACAACATAAAAACAAAACTGATTGACCAAAAACGAATTCTTATAAAGTTCCTCCACACAAGAAATGTCAAGCTTTTGAAAGTCTAAGTATAGTACAATGTAGATAATTGGCTAAGAAACTACTAATTTGCTCCAAGAAAAGGCAGAATCTTTTTCTGTTATTTTGCCTCTTAGCAGCTTTACAGAGGTATAACTGACATACCAAAAAAAAGGGCACATGTTTAATGTATACAATTTGATGAGTTTGGACATGTGCTTATACCCAACCACGATCTAGGTAATAAACATATCCATTACCTCCAAAAGTTTCTTTGTGTTCCTCTGTGTGTGTGTTTGTGTGTGTATGGTAAGAACGCTTATGATGAGATCTGCCCTCTTAACAAAATTTTAAGTGCACAATCTTATTGTTAACTATATACAGTGTGTTTTACAGGAAAGCTTTAGAACGGTTGGCATAACTGAAACTTCACATACATTTGAACTACAATTCACAGTGGAAAATATATTTAAGAGAGAAAAATTCATTTGCAAATAGGTAGAGATCCTAAAATAAAGACATAACAGATTTGAAGAGAAAAATCTGATGTGATATTGAAGGCCAGAGATGGTATAAATATGGGGAAAAATTCTTCATAACCAATTGCTTTTTTAGAGAAATGTAGTAAAATATGTGTTTTATTTATTAGAAGACAAAAACTTTACCTATGACCCACGTAAATCTAAGGCTTATTTGTCCTCAAAGAAGACACATGGGGGTGGCTTTTTTTTCCAAATAATTCAGAACATTATTGAAATGGGGCTTTACCACAGGGATTCCTTAAGAAAACCAAATGGACAACCACCCCTCAAAGAGCATGACAGCTTTACCCAGTGATTACCAAAAATTTTCTGTCCAGGTATGAGGGAGAAGTCCAGAAATATTAGTGAAAAAGAGTCGACGTGTTTTTAGATAATTTCAAGAGAGTATAGCCACTGAAGGTGGGCATACAGTTTTGCCCTCAGCAAGTAGCCTAATAAGCTTATGGAACTAATACTCTAAAATACGTAAGGTGGAATGGGGAGAAGGCAGGCAATGGCAAACTGGGTCCCGACTTGGATAGATGATGACGTGAGGGGATTTCCTATGTCAGAGAAATGATGAAAACAATATTGGTTTGAACAAAGGTTCACCACCCACAAGCATTTGAAAGATCTGAAACCATTTTACTATCAGAACAAAATACGAAAGATTATTTTGAGAAAACAAACCTATGGGGCACAAAATACTCCAAAAGTTAAAGGGAAAAAAGTCTCCATTCTAGAAAAACAAATTATTCCACAATGTATAATACATCAATACATCACATTGTATCCCACAAACATATATGATTATTGTTTTTCAATTAAAAATAAAATTTAAACATTCTGCATAATTAGAGAGGGAAGGTTACTCAGTTAGAAATGTTTGTATTTGTGGGGATCCAGCTGAATCCGCCTGAAAAGAATAAGGAAATGGCAGAGAAATTAAACATGAGAAACACATTTCAGGACTGTAAGGGAAAAAAGTAGCAACGTAAAATAATGTGCTTTAAGTCTTGGAATATTGAAAAAGTGGATGAAAAGGACCATGTCTTAAAGGAAACAAGCAGTGGCATCAGTTCCTGTTAGGTTCCTTTTGGCCCAGGTTTCAAAAGCATCAAATAGCAGCTCAAGATCAGAAGTCTGAAGGAGATTTTCCAATTGAAACAAGTAAAGGGATGAAAGAGAGCCAAGTATTAACAGGCAGGTTTCACAGGCTTTAATTTATCCCATAATAAGAGGCAGTGGAATGAGCCACTATAGCCCAGGAATGAAAATGGCTGCTCAGGAAAATAGTGGATGGTGTCTCAGATAAATGCTAACTTCAGTGTAATATTTGGTCAGAAATAGGGGAGTTAGGATAAATAGCAATTAACAATTTTTTTATTATAAAATAAAAAGCACCACAAATATTACCTGTTGACTGATGCTCTTTTCTTTGGAATTTTCTAGACTTCCAAGAAACTAGAAGCATTTCAATGCCAGTGTATAAGATAGGATGTAGATCTGTAAAATGAACCTTCCTTCAGATTTAATGATTCCATAGTGCCAAAAATACTGCTTTGCAGCGTTATTGCTTCCAAACAAATGCAAATTTATAGGGTATGGATTCTGAATAACATGAATGAACTGATTGCCATTCTGGCCAGGATAACTCCATAAAGATTATCTCTGCAGACTCTCCTTTCCTTCAGTTTCTGCTATGGACTTTGGCAAAACTAAATACTAGGTTCTGGGAATATAAATATACTTGGAATAATTGTTATCAAAGCTAATGATATGTTTTTTAAAATTTTTATAGTAATGAATATGGCATACTCATAATTTTATGTGTTTTGTGGATGCTTTTTAAGTCAATAAAAGTGAAACTTGGTTAGGCGCAATGGTTCATGCCTGTAATCCCAGCACTTTGGGAGGCCAAGGGGGGAGGATCACTTGAGGCCAGGAGTTCAAGACCAGCCTAGGCAACACAGTAAGACCCCCATCTCTACAATAAATAGATAAATGAAGTAAAAAACAAAACAAGAAAAAGTTAAGCTCTTGAGAGGTTTGTTAATCTCTAATCTCCCAGGCCTTGAAGGAAGCATACCTATTAGCATGAGAGATGTGAATGCTGTCTCTTGCTGCTTCAAGGAACATATTTTTAAGCAGTCATTAAGATGCCTTTTAGTGAGATGAGATTGAGTAAGAAATTTAGGAGGATAATATTTTGACTTAACTATAACATAAGAATTTTGAATTGTAGATTTTAGACTCTAAAAACAAGATAATTGATTTTAATTGCTTCAAATTTTCTATTTTTAGATTTTTAACTTGAAAAAGGTTTAAATATTTAACATTTAATTACTTCCTGGAAATTTTATAATTGTCTAGGATTAAAACTGGGGGCATATCTCAACTGACATTATTAATTAGAATTTATGTATTGTGTTTATACATTTTATCTTACTGTTTACTTGTAAGCTCACAGTACTCTGTGGCTGGACATGAGTTTTAATACAAGAAGGAATAGAAGGGAAATGACATGCCAGAGAAGTTGATTTTCAGAATATATTTTTCTGATTCATGTTAAAGACCTGAGAGAGGCCATATTAGTCTGTTTTCAAGCTGCCAGTAAAGACATATCTGAGACTGGGAAGAAAGAATGGTTTAATGGACTTAAAGTTCCACATGGCTGGGGTGGCCTCACAATCATGGCAGAAGGCAAGGAGGAGCAAGTCATATCTTACGTGGATAGCAACAGACAAAGAGAGAGCTTGTGCAGGAAAACTCCCATTTTTAAAACCATCATATCTCATGAGACTCATTTGCTATCATGAAAACAGCATAGGAAGACCTGCCCCCATAATTCAATCACCTCTCATTAGGTTTCTCCCACAACACACGGGAAGTATGGGAGTTACAATTCAAGATGGGATTTGGGTGGGGACACAGCCAAACCATGTCATTATACCCCAGCCCCTCATGTCCTCATATTTTAAAACCAATCTGATGCATTCACATTTCAAAATCAATCATGCTTTCCCAACAATCCTCCAAAGTCTTAACTCATTTTAACATTAATCCAAAGGCCCACAGTCCAATGTCTTACCTGAAGCAAGGCAAGTCCCTTCTGCCTATGAGCCTATAAAATCAAAAGCATTATAGTTACTTCCTAGATACAATGGGGGTACAGGCATTGGGTAAATACATCCATTCAAAATGGGAGAAATTGGCCAAAACAGGGGCTACAGGCCCCATGCAAATCTGAAATCCAGTCAAATCTTAAAGCTCCAAAATGATCTCCTTTGACTCTATGTCTCACATCTTGGTCATGCTGATGCAAGAGGTGAGTTCCCATGGTCCTTGGCAAGTTGGCCCCTGTGGCTATGCTGAGTATAGCCTTCCTGGTTGCTTTCGTGGGCTGGTATTGAGTGTCTGCAGCTTTTGCAGGTGCACAGCATAGCTGTAGGTGGGTCTACCATTCTGTGATCTGGAGAATGACGGTCTCCTTTCACAGCTTCACTAGGCAGTGTCCCAGTAGGGACTCTGTGCTCTAGCAGAGTTTCTCCATGAGAGCCCCGCCCCTGCAGCAAACTTCTTCCTGGGCATCCAAATATTTGTATACATCCTCTGAAATCTAGGCAGAGGTTCCCAAATCTCAATTCTTGACATCTGTGCACCCACAGGCTCAATACCACATGGAAGCTGCCAAAGCTTGGGGTTTGCACCCTCTGAAGCCATAGCCCTAGCTGTACCTTGGGCCCTTTTAGCCATGGCTGGAGCTGTTGGGGCACAGGGCACCAAGTCCCTAGACTGCACACAGCACGGGGATCCTGGGCTTGACCCATGAGACCATGTTTTCCTCCTAGGTCTCCGGGCCTGTAATGGGAGGGGCTGCTGTGAAGACCTCTGACGTGCCCTGGAGGCATTTTCCCCATTGTCTTCAGGATTAACATTTGGCTCCTCACTACTTTTGCAAGTTTTTGTGGCCAGCTTGAATTTCTCCTCAGAAAATCTGATCTTCTTTTCTATGGCATTGCCAGGCTACAAATTTTCTAAACTTTTATGCTCTGATTTCCTTATAAAACTGAATGGCTTGAATAGCACTCAAGTCACCTCTTGAGTGCTTTGCTGCTTAGAAATTTCTTCTGCCAGATACCCTAAGTCACCTTTCTCAAGTTCAAATTTTCACAGATCTCTAGGGCAGGGGTAAAATGCCACGAGTCTGTTTGTTAAAACATAACAATAGTCACCTTTGCTCCAATTCCCAACAAGTTCTTCATTTCCATCTGAGACCACCTCAGCCTGAACTTTATTGTCCATTTCGCTATCAGCATTTTGGTCAAAGCCATTCAACAAGTGTCTAGGGTATTCCAAACTTTCCTACATTTTCGTGTCTTCTTCTGAGCCCTCTAAACTGTTCCAACCTCTGCCTGTTACCCAGTTTCAAAGTCGCTTTGACATTTTTGGATATCTTTTCAGCAATACCCTACTCCTGGTACCAATTTACTGTATTAGTTTTTTCAAGCTGCTGATAAAAACATACCTGAGAGTGGGAAGAAAAAGTGGTTTAATGGACTTACAGTTCCACATGGCTGGGGAGGCCTCACAATTATTGCAGAAGGCAAGGAGGGGCAAATCACATCTTACATGGATGGTGGCAGGCAAAGAAAGGGCTTGTGCAGGGAAACTCCCATTTTTTTAAACCATCAGATCTTGTGAGACTCATTCACTATCATGAGAACAGTGTAGGAAAGACCCATCTCAATAATTAAATCACCTCCCACCGATTCCTCCCATGACATGTGGGAATTGTGGGGGTTATAATTCAAGATGAGATCTGGGTGGGGACACAGTTAAACTATACCAAGTGCTAAATCTAATCTCCCCAGCACAAGTTCCAAAAAGGCATCCACAGGACCAGGGCAGAGTTTAAGAGAAATAACTTCATGAAGGGAAGATGGAGGCCAGGCTCTCTTCCAACGTCAGGAGGAGCCACATCCCTTTTTACAACAGGGATGATGATTAGGCACGAAGAATTCTCAGAACAGAAATTGTCTCAGATGTATGCTAACCTCAGTGTGAGAGCAGAAACACTTTTGCTTGCTTTCTCTTGTGGTCATGAGGAGAGGTTTTCACTAAATGACTTAAAGCTACTGCACATATTCTGTCCACCCACAGAGAGGTAGAGAAATTTAATCAGCTGGGAAACTTGGGAAACATAATTAGCTGTGCAGCATTCAACACTGCCCTTTTGTCATTTAGAGCATCAGCTGCCCACGGTGAGGCCATATTTTCTTTTGCTGGAAAATGGCTGGTAAATGTGTGTAATTCTGAGGTTTAGTCGACATCTGTTTCTTACCAAGATACACACTTCAATTGACCTTCAGTAATAAGTTGATGTTTTGACATGCATAGTGATAATTTATTCTCAAACTGTTTAGAATCTGCTAAAGAGATGTGATCTTTATTCCAGGATTCTTTCTGGGAGGGTGTGAGCAGTAAGTACTGCTATCCACATTTTAAAGAAGAAACAGAAACACAGAGTTTAAATTATGAAGTGTAGATCTCACAGATGGTAAGTAGATGAACTGTGACTTGAATCCATGTACTCCTACTCTAGAGACTGAATTTTTAACAACTATGTTCTATTGCCCTGGTGGAAAGTTTACTTTGTGATAATGTTGCCAAAAACAAACAAAAAGGAATAAAAGCCCAGTGTCCTCAAGGCGGGCATGATGGAACTATGTTGAACTGACTGTGGCTTCCTTCCCTTTCATGACAACTCTGATCTCTCTCATCTTCTGGCTAATCTTTGATTAAGGCTTAGGGGTTGCTGAATGTAAGTGAAGCTCTGAGATCCTTTGCATGGGTTGCTTGGGAAAAGCTGGTATCATCCTTTTGTTCATCCCTCTGCAGGGTAAACAAATCTCTGGAGACTAGTGTTGGAAGACACTGGAAAGGGAATAGGGAGGTACAGATCTTGGGAAGAGTTTTATCCACAGTGATCTGTGTCATCAAAAACAAAGAAGGTCAAGTTCAAGGCACTTTCTGTGTGTCTGATCTTTCTGGTCTTGAGGACACTGTGAAGGAGCTTATGGGAGCAGAGCCTGGGAAAATATAAACAGCCTGAGAGTAGGAGGGGCTTCAGACTTTGCATAGATAGTCTGATAGCCCCTAATTTACAGCCCCTGCCCAGAATCTTGCATAGACTCCTACCACTGAGGAACTATCACATTTAGGGTATTCTCTGGACTTCATCCTTAATGGATTCCCGGAAAAATATAAATTCTCTCAGATAGGCTGAGGGCAGAACACAGGAAACCACACAGAGCAGATTGAAGCTACTGGAAGAAGTAAGCAGCTTGAGAGAAATAACGAGAATGCCTAAAGGGATTTACAAGGAACCCACATACACACAAACATAATTTCCAGAGAGTGAAAAACAAATAACTTCCAGCTGAATAATTGGCTGGTAAGTTCAAGTATGGTCACTGTTTTCTCGTGTGGTAGGTGCTTGGTAGATTAAATGCAAACGTTATTTAAAGCACAGGCAAGGTTGGGCACAGTGGCACACGCTTGAAATCCCAGCACTTTGGGAGGCCAAGGTAGGAAAATTGCTTGAGCTTTGGAGTTCAAAACCGGCCTGAGAAACGTGGCAAAACTCCACCTTCACTATAAATACAAAAAGTAGCCGGGCATGGTGACAGACACCTGTAATCCCAGCTTCGTGGGAGGCTGAGGCACAAGAATCACTTGAGCCCAGGAGGCAGAGGTTACAGTGACCTGAGATGGCACCAATACACTCCAGCCTGGGTGACAGAATGAGATCTTGTCTCAAACAACAATAAAAATTCTAAAGCATAGGCAAAAATATTGAAGAGATTGATATACACAAAAATATGTTTGTACACAAATACACATTATCTATCTATCTATCTATCATCTATCTATCTATAATCCACAGAAGGAAGAAACCCACAGGAAAATAAGTGAGGTAATCTAGCGTGTACTTTCTGGAAAATAAAAACCTCAAGCACTGAGGTTTTCTTACCTCAGTCACTCTTTTTAGTTTTCTTACCTCAGTCACTCTTTTAAGTTGATCTCAGTCAAAGACTTTGGGTTAGGCAGTTTACTTGGGAGGTGGTCCCAGAAAGCTCAGGTGTGGGAAGAGAGAACATGAGAAGAGGGCGGGGCTCTGGGGATGTTACAGAGATGGTTACTCTTGTGGGCAACTTGAATGCAATCCTGGGGAACTCTTGTAAGATCTATGGAAAATAGGCCTCAGAATTGTTCCTCCTGGGACCAAATTATCTGGAGCCTATCTGTTACATCTCACTGGTGAAGGGTTTCTCCTGAGGATACAGCAAATTCCCTACAGTTCTGAGACTCCCTGAGCTTGGGCTGATTAAGCTCAAGAGAAGCATAAGGATCCTGGTAACTGGGGTGGGAGCTTGTGAGTTTCCCATGGTTGTAGGCATAGTCTGTGGGAGATTCCATAACAGGATGTTAACTGTGTCTGGGGAAATATTGATAGTAACCCGAAAGGTGCTTAAAACAAACTCAGATCTGAGATATGAGATAAAAGTTATTATCTTTTCATGTGGAATGGGAATAAATGATAAAAAAGAAGTCTGACATTTGGGTACAAAATGATGATAACGATGATGATAATAATGATGATGATGACCATCATGGTGGCGAAATAATCATATGGCATTTTTGTTGTGTCGTGTACTCTTCTGAGCATTTTACATAGACACTGATATAATTCCTCCAACAACTCCTCCTCCAAGTGCTATGAAATAGTACCTGTATTATCCTCATTTTACAGATGAGCAAACTAGGGTAGAAAGAACACCAGTGAGTATGTGTAACTTGTGGGAGGATTATGATCTTCCCACACCCCAAGAAGTGGGAGGATCATAATCATGGCCCCAAACAGCTGGCTTCTGGAGTCCACACTGACATTACACTGCCCAATATGTTTGTGTCTTGCCAGTGGGAAAGAAAAATTATTCAGGGATACTTGTTAACATATAGTAAGGAAGACTTTATTCAGGACCACACTATAGGTTCAAGTGCCACTACAATGGGATCTTTCGGTGGGAGAGAGAGACTGGGATCAACTTCATTCATATAGAGGCAAGTAGGAATTTGCAGCCTAGAACCAGTGTGGGGGTCAATGGATGAGGAATTACTAACAGAAAAAACATCAGGGTGAGGGGGATTCCAGTTACAGACAGGCCAGGCTTATAAGACTGTTGTGAGTTGCAGTTCTTTGCATCATCTGGGGAATTGTGGAGGATGGGGAACTTGATCAGATACCAAGAATATTAGGTGTCAAAAATGGAGGAGTTCTTTCAAAACTGACTTCGCAGGGTTCTTTGCTAAAATGGAATTTTACGGGGAAATGCACAGATAGGCCTAGGAGAAGTTTCAGAAACCTGACTAAAGTTTGGCCAACCTACTTTGGCCAAGCTTTGTCACTAGGACTTGCTTCAGCCTCATTAATTAGCTACATGACAATCTTTGTTTGCCTTCAGATTGACTATTTACTCAAATTCGATTCTGGCAGCTTCACTGAAATTAAATGCATGGGTATCTTTCAACACTGTGATCCTGTTATTAAGGGTCTATCCCTTAGAAATACTATAATGAGTATAAGAGTAGGTATAAATAAAATTGGTTGTATCAGATTTGTTCATACTAATCCCTAGCAAAAAACTAAGTAAATACCCATCAATCCTGTGATGTTCATACTAATTACAATACACTCAAGCGTATATGAAGGCATTAAAAATAATTAAAACTAAACCAGCTAAAAAGGAGCATTTCCATGAAGTACTATTGAGCAAGCAAAGTGGTATAAAAAGAAGTTTTCTTAACACTATTTTGTCTGAAAAATAAAAATGGTACAACTCTTAGTGAGTTAATGTTAAATATATACAAAGTTGTCTGTTTCTGATTATATAACTTGGATAAAAATATTAAAATTTACAAAAATACAAAGTAAAGGGACATACAACTTGACTTAATTGAATATGGTGCCTTGTTTCTGTGTATTCAATGGTTAATCTTTAAAATCAAGGAATGAAAGAAGCTAAAACAATGAAAAGAAAGATATTATTCAGCCCCCCAAGTTATATATGTGGCATAATTATACTATTGAATTGATGTAAAATAATTTATGTGAACCCATGCAAAGAATTATATCTCTATAGCATAAAAGTCCTTTTAGTATAAAATTAATTTAATAAAATTCAAAAAGTGCCCTGGTGAGTATTTGGCTTATGATAAGTACTTAATAAATTACAATCTTGTATCAGTTTTATTTATAATAAATTACTATAAAATTACTCTAATGGAAAACAAATAAAATATAACTCTATGCTTTAAAATGTGGGAATGGATGAAAGGAGGAGAAGATGAGAGTAAGGAGGAGTGTCCCAAATGAAATCGATGCCACTCCAGGGTCTAGCTGCAGATACAGCTTCATCTTCAAACATGATTTTCTCAGCTCCTCAACAGCTGAGGGGCTGTGCTCAACACAGTCTCTCATAAGCCTCATCAGGGCATCTGGAGCAGGTCCATTGACCTGGTCACTTCCCACTGGATCCAGAGAGGCTCTGACTTATGCACTGGCTGGAGCACTGGGAGGCAGGTGTACAGGCTTGGAGGACAAATCCTCCCCCTTCATTCTCTCCAGTTCTTTTGCAGTTGAATGTTTCCATAAAGCTTCTAGAAAGATGTTCAAAATGATCAAGTGACTAGCTTGTTTCTTTTGAGATTGTAGCTGGTTCCATAACACACACACATTTTTTTCTCTTTTGCCTGGTTCACTTGGCTTTTGTCCTTAGTGTGCTTGCACAAGTATTTTATTCATCTGAAAAGTATTAATATATATTCTTTGCCCCAAGATTCCTTTTTCTGTGGTATCAAAGCTAAGACAAGAGTGGAAAGAGAAAGACAGTACTGAATAGAGAGAGGAATCAAAACTACATAAAATAGGCTTAGAGGAAAATTATTTTGATTAAGCATATCTAACAGAAAAAACCTATCTATATTAAATATATATATGTTTATGTATGTTTGTATATATATATGTTTATATACATATATTTGTGTGTGTGTGTGTGTGTATATATATATATATATATATATATATGGGGAGAGAGAGAGAGTGTGTGTTTCACTCTTGTTGCCCAGGCTGGAGTGCAATGGCACAGTCTTGGCTGACTGCAACCTCTGTCTCTCAGGTTCAAGCAATTCTCCTGCCTCAGCCTCCTGAGGAATGCCCACCACCATGCCCAGCTAATTTCTGTATTTTTAGTAGAGAGAGGGTTTCAGCACGTTGGCCAGGCTGGTCTTGAACTCTTGATCTCATGTGATCCTTCCACTTTGGCCTTCCAAAGTGATGGGATTACAGGCATGAGCCACTGTGCCAGACCCATAATTGTTAATCGTTAGAATAATTTCTGAAACACAGAAAAAGGAAAGGATCCTGATATGGTTTGGCTGTGTCCCCACCCAAATCTCATATTGAATTGTAGCTCCCATAATTCCCACATCTGGGAGGAACCAGTAAGAAATGATTGAATCATAGTTGCGGTTTCTCCCATACAGTCCTTGTGGTAGTGAGTAAGTCTCACGAGAGCTGATGGTTTTGTAAGGAGAAACCCCTTCGTTTAGTTTTCATTTCACTCTTGTCTGCTGCCACGTAAGGCATGCCTTTTGCCTTCCACCGTGATTGTGAGGCCTCCCCGACCATGTGAAACTGTAAGTTCATTAAACCTCTTTTTCTTCATAAATTACCCAGTCTCAGGTATGTCTTTATCAGCAGCGTGGAAAACAACTAATGCAGATCCTAATTAATACCATTTCTGTTCAACATTGTGCTAAAAGGCAGAAAAAACAGAACAACATAAGAATTGTAAGTTCTGGGGGGAAAGGAACAAACTGTCACTATGGTAGTTCACAAAATATTCTTGTGCTCCTGTTTCTAGTTGCATAGGAGAATGGCAGGTCCCTATATCCTTCACAGTCTGGATTGGCCATGTGACTCACTTTGTCTGATTGTGTTAGATTCCCTGATGCAGACCTTCAGACAAGTATTCGAGTCCAAGCAGTTTATCTGGAGGTGTTCTGAAGGAATAGGTGAAGGGAATGAGAAAAACAAGATGGTGGAAGTGAAAGAAGAAATTAAGAGGTGAATTCCCAAGCATGTTAGCACCATAGGCAATTAGGGCTTAATTCCACTGGGGAGATTTGGGATGCAGCATAGCACATGCATCTCAGAGTTATCACAGGAAAATAGCAAAGCAACTCATTACATTACTCACCAACTTTAATCAGTTATTTTTTGAGGGCCTACCCCGGGAGCATAAATTCCCTTAATGTCTGTTTTGCTGGAGCAGAATAGGAGTCAGTTGCCATAGAAAGCCCTCATATGAAGAGACAGAATTTATTGTAGCAGGACCATTAATAGAAATGGTTCGTGTTGAGAACATTTGAGTGGACAATGATGGCATTTGCTCTAGCAACCCTAGTGGAAGTCCTGTGTGTCCCTTCTGGGTTAAATAATTAACAGTGCACAGTTCATTACATTGTCCCTTTTTTTTTTTTTAGCTGATCTGGTAGATTTTGGGGGAAGCATGTCCAACATGGGAAGTTTAAAGTATGAGGTGGGAGAAGGTCTTTATGGAGGAAAGACAGGTAGGGTCCAGAGCAGGCCAAGACTCATGAACCTAATTGTTAAGACAAGGCAGGTGGGTGTATCTGAGCTGTTTTTTACACAGTACTGTAAGAGACAGAGTAAGTAAAACATGTTTTGTGTTTCAGACCAATGCTTCTCAAATTTGTATATAACATGGATTCTTTTAAAAGGAAAAGCATTTTCATATAATACCCCCTCCAGTGTTAAATTATCTTTAAATATTTCAAACATGAAGCTAGGTGAGAGCTCCTTATGTCTATGGTTTTTATGTGTCTTGAAAAGCAAAATAAATTTTCAAATACAACATAAATAAAACTATGAAACTAAGTACTTAATAAATGTTATTATTTTTATCATCATGATCATGGTCTAAATACGTTGTCCCTTTGCCTATGTCACTATGTTAGCTTGGGTTCCTATAACCAAATACCATAGCCTGGGTGGCTTACACAACAGAAATTTATTTTGTAAAGACAGGTGTAGTGAATGAGAAATAAATCATGATTGTTTTAAGCTGTTGACATTTGGAATTGTTTTTTTTTTTCAAGACAAGGTCTTACTCTGCTGTCCAGGCTGGAATACAGTGGTACAATCATGGCTCATTGTAGCCTCAAACTCCTGGGCTCAAGCAATGCCCTTTCCTTAGCCTCCCGAGTAGTTGGGCCCACAGGTACATGCCAGCACACCCAGATATTTAAAAAAAAAAATTTTGTAGAGAAATGGTCTGGTAATGTTGCCCAGGCTGGTCTTGAACGCTGAGCTCAAGCAATACTTCTGGGATTACAGGCGTGAGCCACAGAACACAACCTAATTTTTTTTTAATCACACATAACATAGCCTGTCCTGACACAGAACAAGTAATGCATCTAAGGAATACACATTTCTAACTATTACATTGTGTACAGTCATTGGCTGAGGAGGATTTTTTTTTTTTGCCTGATGGAGAGAATCCTGTTTCTTGAGTGCCATTGTGTCTGCCTTGAGTAAATCATTCAAAGGACCTTCAAGTCAGTATATTTAATTACAACCAATAAATATTTTTGAGCAGTTACTATGTTCTAGGGACACAAAATATTAAAAAATAATCAGAATCATAGTCACTGTCTTATGAAGTTTATAGTTTGTTAGGGGATACTGACACTATCAACAAATAAATATATTATTTGTGTTATTGTTGGAAATCATGGCAAATGTGACCAGAGTGTTGTTTTCAAACAATAGTACTGATGAATTCAACATTGTGTCCAGGGTGGCATTTATGGCCCAGGTATCTTATATAACAATATGTTGTTAGGGGAATATTAACTTCAGAATATTAGCAAACGTCCATGCTATTAGCAACTAAGATATACATGCCATGTTATCTGTGATTGGGTTTTAGTTTTGATAATTGCTCCATGTGGCAATCTCCTGGGATGTTCGGGTAAAATATGAGTTGGCAGTTATGTGTTACGTAAGAATGGAAGCATAGGTTGAGATAGGCTGAAGCAGCGTTGTATGTTAATTCAATTTCACAAACTCTTCCTCAATATCTCCTTCATATGTTTCCTGCCTCCCACACTTATTAAAAGTGTGGTCTTGGGCAAGTTACTTAACCTGTCCATGTCCTCTCTATGAAAATAAGGATGAAAGTTGTACATACTTCCTAGGGCTATCATGAGGATCCAATGAGATGTATAAAGTACTCAGCGCAGTACCTAACAACAAATAAGTAAGCAACAAATGTGAGTTTCTATTAATGCCAGTAACAATAGTAGTGGCAATATTATCTTCATTTTGCAGAAGTAGAAGAAATTGAGTCAGAGATTGACAATCATTCTTACAAGAGTCTACACAGCTGTAAGCTGACTGAGCTGGGATTTAAACCTTGGCTGGCTCTAGAAGCTGGTGTGTGTGTGTGTGTGTGTGTGTGTGTGTGTGTGTTTAACCACTGCAATATTATTGTCTCTGTAGTAAAATATTAGTTGTTTTGGTCTTCAGTTGTGTGAAAGCAAGATCTTCATGAGGGGATGAAAGAAAGCTATGCAACTTTATGTGAACAGTTTACTTATGGTATTTTATAGCTGTTATTCACTGTATTATATTTATCAAGAGTAAAGTAAGTGTGTGTGTGTGCATTTACTCTTCAGCAAAGAATTTACCTGTGATCCATTATTATACTCCCTAACTTGTCCCAAATATATGGATTTTCGAAATCTTAATTGTTCAAATTCTTAGTGATTAATTATGAGATAAGGTTGAGAAAAGCCACTTCTGTCTAGCCCAGTATATGATCACAGTGCAAGGAATAATTATAAAGTCGCATTGTAAGTATCAAGTAGCCTTTTGTAATTAATTTAAAGATATGGAATATTTTATAGAGAATATACATTGACAATATGTCATTTTAAAAATAAAATGGCCTGATTTCACCATAAACTTTTCATGAGCAGAATATTTTAAAATAATTTCAAATTCTGAAGGGTGCTTGATTATTTCACTATTCTTCTAATTGCAGCTGTAAAACCAAACCTTTTTGTGAATTTGCATAGAAATTGGTTTGTTTCTAGGTAAATCATTTCTACTACTATCTAAAATTCAGGGTCAAATCACTAAATTCTCATGATTCAAAATGATTTTTATTATGCACATGCTTTTTTTCTTTTCACTGCGTATGTTATTTGCATTTTAAATACCTAAAGTAAACAAATGAAACACTCTTCTATTTGATGCTTGAAATGAAATATCTTCATTTAAAGAGCAGTAATATACAGCTGTTTTTTCCCAATTGCTCCAAGAATTTACATAAAAAAGTACAAAATGGCTTATATAATATTTTTCTTGCAAGTTTCTTTTATCTCCTTAATCCTAGATAAAATGACAAGTCATAGGGTAACATGGTCAGTAAGCATCGAAAAGGAATATAATTTGACAAAATAAGAAAAGATTAATGATAATGTTTAACATTTACCCAAAAAATCACTATGTGACTGGTAATTTTCTAAATACTTTATATAATTTTAAATGACTCACTCCTATATTTAAATTATAATGGTCACAAATGATGCCAACATATTAATTTTCAAAGCCTGTCCACAATTTAAAAAGTACTATTTCCCTATTCTCAGTCTACTTTATAAGACAAGTTATAGTTAAAAAAAAAATGTTGTGTTGACATATAGAGTCAAACAGATTTAAATGTCCTTACAATAATTCCTGTAATGACATTTATAGGAATACAAAATATTGAGACATACATTACTTGTTTGGAAAATGCAACTGAAATACTTGAAATCTTTATTATATTATTATACTTTTAAGTTCTGGGATACATGTGCAGAACATGCAGGTTTGTTACATAGCTATACATGTGCCGTGGTGTTTTGCTGCACCCATCAACCCGTCATCTACATTAGGTATTTCTCCTAATGCTATCCCTCCCCTAGCCCCCCACCCCCTAATAGGCACCTGTGTGTTATGTTCCCCTCCCTGTGTCCATGTGCTCTCATTGTTCAACATCCACTTATGAGTGAGAATATGCAGTGTTTGATTTTCTGTTCCTGTGTTAGTTTCCTGAGAATGATGGTTTCTAGCTTCATCCATGTTCCTGCAAACGACATGAACTCATTTTTTTTATGGTTGCCTAGTATTCCTAGATTAATTAACATTTGGGTTGGTTCCAAGTCTTTGCTATTGTAAATAGTGCTGCAGTAAACATACTTGTGCATGTGTCTTTATAGTAGAATGATTCATAATCATTTGGGTATATACTCAATAATGAGATTGCTGGGTCAAATAGAATTTCTTTTTATAGATCCTTGAGGAATAGAAACACTGTTTTTCACTATGGTTGATCTGATTTACACTCCCATCAACAGTGTAAAAGCATTCCTATTTTTCCACGTCCTCTCCTGCATCTGCTATCTCCTGATTTTTTAATTATTGCCATTCTAACTGCGGTGAGATAGTTTCTCAACGTGATTTTGATTTGCATTTCTCTAATGACCAGTGATGATGAGAATTTTTCATATGTTCGTTGTCCATATAAATGTCTTCTTTTTGAAAGTGTCTGTTCATATCCTTCACCTACTTTTTGATTTTTTTTTAACCAAACTTTCCTCATTTCTGCTCTGTGTTTGATGTATGCAGAATAATGCCTTCCATTAGTCCCCACGTTTGTAAAGGTTGTGCTGACAGTTTCTACTGGTTTTAAAGTTCACAAAGACAATAACTAGATAACTTTGCATTGATGTCAGTAAGAAAGTTAAATGACTTTTTGGGCCATCATTTTATGTTTATCCAAGTTTTTTTTCCTTTACATTTTATTTATTTTGTAATTTAACACCTACAAGGCAACCTGCTTATTTCCAAGATCTTAAAAACTATGGGATGTCATGCAATATCAAAGCCCCAAGTACTAGCAGCACGTTATGAATGTTTCTGAATTACCTCATAATACACTTAAAGACTGTACTTTACATCAGCCATATTTTTAGCTTCTTGAGATCTAACAGAATTCTTTACATTTGTATTTTGGCTTCTAATTCAACATGCCTTTATATCATTAGGTAGCTCCATTTCCATAATTCCATTAAAATATCAAATAAAATAAGAACAAGAATAAATATTTGCTCTAGAAAGCCAGGAGTATGCCAGAAGTGGACCTATCAATGAGAACATTTGGATCCACATGAATCATAAAGAATCAGATTGGCATCACCTGACAGGAAGGAAGTAGCTCACAATCCTACATGCAGCTCACCTTGGGATAATTGCAAAATAAGAGCCAGCATATAATAGAAAGAATAATCCCCCAAAAAAGTCAGCATAGCTATTTGTGAAAGCACTAATAAAACAAAGCATCAATTGTTTTGTTCATCCTTAGAAAACTAACAGCTTGATATTTGAAGCTGTTTCTGACAAGCCTTATAAGTGATTGGGAGCCTCAAGCTTCATTCCCCACCTCTCAATGAAGAGTGCTGTGAACTTTACGGTATAAAAATCAATGCTAGAAAAGCATTTCACAATAGCTAGAAGAGAGGATTTTGAATATTCTCACCACAAAGAAATGATAAATGTGTGAAGTGATGGATATACTGAACATCCTGACTTGATTTTTATACAATGTATACATGCTTCAAAACATCATACTGTATTCCACACATATGTACAATTATATGTCAATTCAAAATAAAAACAAAAAACAAATTGAAGGTAACCAAAAACATTTTTACATTAAGGAATTAGAAGAACAATAAAAAATAATTTTAAAATACATGATAACGAAGAATTAATATAAAATAGAAGATAAATAAAAATAAAATAACAGACATGATAAAATTTAGCATACAGTTACAAAATGTTCTGGGAAAAGACTGATTATAGCAGATATTAACTAGGGGGAAATTCGAGTGAAAAACAAGCAAATCTGAGGAATAAAAATGTGAACAAAACTACAGATAAAAATAAGACCAAAAGTAACTCCATGGATTACTTTGAACCAATTTATATAAATTCAATTGAAATTATAGATGAAAGGGGATGATTAACTAGGAAAGGTAAAGATTAGTAAACAGATTAAGGAGAAGGAAACTGATTGGAAATATGGGAAAAAAATAAAGATAAATTTGAAAAGATAAGGAAAGTTCTATTCTCCAAGGAGCAGCAGATCAATAGTTTTAACAGGTTAAATTCTTATACATCTTCAAGAACATTATACTTATTTAAATAGTTGCAAAGCGTAGAAAAAGACAGAAAGCCTTCTGAGTTATTCTGTGAAGCTACTAATCTTGACAAGAATTGGATAAGTTATTCCTATCCACATATTTCCTGGATCCCTTTCCTTTTCTCCTTATTACTCTTAAGATTTCATGGTTCATGATTATTAGTATTCCTTGTGGGAAACCTCAACTCCCTTGCCTTCTGTACTTAGATGGCAAATCTCTCTAACACTGTTAACTCAAATATTGGTTTTCCTTGTAACTTAACCCAGATAGATGAATACTTCTAGAGAACACGAAACAAACTGAAATGACAGCTTATAGTTTAAAGGAATAAATAATACAAACACCGTCATTACTGCTTGTGCTTCTAAACATGGTTTCACAAACCTCATTTATTTGTGTACTTCCTGTATTACTGTTCCCAAAATAGGTATATATTGTACTTGTATTTATTAATATATTTCTTAAAAATCAAAAATATATTTCCCCAAGTAAAAAATAAAGTTTTCATTTAAAAGGAAAATTTATTTCACACCATAAATTGAAAATCATACTGACTTGCCAAAATTGTGTAGTGATCATGAAGATAAATACAACAAAACAAAACAAATAAACAAAGTGATGTTGTTTGATGAGATATTTTTCTCATTCAAGGAATAAGAAATTGCTTAGAGAACCTTTAGAAAATATAGTGAATTCTATTTTTTACATCTCCTTAGCTTTCACTACCATTTCCTGCAATTTTATATCTTTCATCAGTCATCTAGTATTTCATATCTATTCTTAGATTTATAACTGTAACTACTATATCCTTCTTCTTACCCATTTTTAATCTTCTAAGAATTCATTCAACAAATGTTGATGATGGAGTGCTGTATATGAAGCCTTGTCCTACGTAATGTGGAAGATAGGCAGTATACTAACAATAACAACCCAAAACAACACCCCTCAACCCAAAATAAACATAAATAAAAGGAAAGAAAATTCTTGACTCAATGTGTGTGTCAACTCTCTCTTTCATAATCTCTCTGTGTAGATTATTAAAAATTCTTCACTTCTTATACTTCAGGCCACTTATTCCATCCTTGTACTCTGTATACATCACTCCCTACAAACAGGTCATACCCTTGCTTCTAGTCTTTTCCTCTCATTCACCAAAATGCAAGCTCCATGAAGCCTGAGACTCTCTGATTCATGGCAGAGCATCCCCAGCAGCCTGATCAAGTCTCTGATAGTTGATATCCACTCAACAGATATTATTTTTGGAGAGAATGAATGATCCACCCATGGAAAAAATGGGGTGATCTGACTAAACCTGGTTAACATCTCACTTCAACTTTAAGTTTTTTTATGGTAATTATTAGATCTTTCTTTTAAATTTACTACTAGAGTAATTTAATATAAAGGATGAATTTACCAATCACCTTTCTAGCTAACAGAGTGACTCACTAAATTGTTTCAGTAGGAGGGTAGTTGGTACAAAGTGGAAGAAAAAAAATTTACCGCTTCATTAAAAGCCTCACCTTTGAAATGAGTCCCTCATTTCATTTTTTGTTTCCCAAGACAGAAGTCTCAAAGGAAGAAGCAAATTTATTTTTATTTATTTATTTAATTTCAGTAGTTGATAATGTTACTAGATACTGAGCTATATTTCTGTATTTTCTCAGCAATGAAGTTAAAAACATATTATTCAGAGATGTTGCGTAAGTGTATGAATCTTCAAGCTTCTGTTACTGAAATTGATATGTTTGGGGTACCTGAGTAGCTGAGTGTGACATATTGTTATTTCTTCCTAGAACAATAAAGCAAATTCATATAAAGTACCTCATACATTCACCATTATTGAAGACTCACTATCTCTCTGATTGTTCTTCCCTTATTTGATTTTTTTTTTTCTGATGAAGGGGGAATATCTCCTTACATATAGAAAACAAACAGAAAACAATACCATTAGTTATAACTAATATTCATCGAGTGCTTTCTATGTGCCAGGCATTGTGCTCAGCAAGTTGCATGTTGCATTCCCCTTAATAATATAACTCTGTGCACGGAGTCCCTTTATTTCCATGTGAAAGACAAGAAAACAGATATATGTCTAGGTTAAATTAATTGCCCACATTTGCATAGCTAGTGAGGAAACAAAAAGTTAAATAGTTGGCTTGGGATCCCTTTCTCTCCTGATTACCAGGGGTTGGAGTGTTCCTGATGAAGAAAAGACATCAGTTAACTCAACGTAATTTTTTTGTGAATCCACTGGTAATGAAATGTCCTTGAAAACAGGAAGGAAAGCACGTGGTTTGGTGATACTTCTATCAAGCCTCTAGTTAGGTAATCTTTCATCAAGATGTCCCCGGTGTAGGTTTAATCTTGATAAACAAAGCTATAAATTATAGATTCATGAGGCATGGTTCCCTACAAAGTGTCATGTAAGTTAAACATCTATATGTATATAACAAATGTGCTTGATATCCCAAAAGTGAAATGTGCCCTGGTGCAGCAGGTAACATCTCTTTTAAAGGTCTCATTTCCTAATCTGGGTGAAAGATTCTTTTCCCATGTAGGAAAAAATGACCAGGAAAAATAACTTGCTGTCCCAGCACCCTCCATTTAATCCATGTGTCTTGATTACTTCTATCTTTGAATTTATTAGAAAAGCTAAATACTGGGTACAATTTCTTGTATGTGTGAGTCTGACTGGACAATTTGATCTTTTGTGCTAACTTAGCTAGTAAGTGGTGGAATTAGATTCTATGCTCTTAAAGGTAGCCTAACAGGACCAATCTTTCTCAGGCTTTTAGGATAAATTTTGTTTTCAGTCTGATTAATCATTTTACTACATGACAGCAAAACTATCAGAAAGCACCATTTTGCTACAATTTTAAAGAGAATTCATACTCTTTATCTATATTCATAAAAGTTTAGTCTACATTTTGCAACATGCATTACAACAGAAATTCTCCTTTCTAGTGCAGATATTCAAAACATTATATTGAAATGTAATTTAAAAATTACTATGTGATATAGCACTATAGTAAACAAAAATCTCCTAAGTTTAGAGATGATGCCGTGGGTACTACTTTCAGAAAAGATAAATTTGTATCAAGGATGTATATCTTTTCCAAGGGTATAATTTTTACCCCTCCATAATAGAAGCCCCATGTAATCATTAACATTATCCTCATCTTTAATAAAATACAGATGTTTTATAGCAGATTTGCAAAACTTATAAATAAGACCTTATAGGATCTGGCATCTTAGTATCCCAGTGACCTCACTGCTAATAATCTTTTACCATGTCCTTGGCCTAATCCAGTCACACTTTGGTCTTAATTTCATTAAAAAATAGGGAAGCAGCATAGTAACAGTGAAAGAGAATAGAAATAGCAAAAATAGCATAAAAATAGTAAAGTATCTTAGAGAAGTTGGTTTGAAGCAGATACAATAACTTCCTAAGTGGCTTGGTGCACTCATGGCTGTAAAAACTACAGGGTAAAAGAAAGTTGTACTCTTTTCTGAGTTATCTTTATTACCTTAAAATTCACTCACAGTCCCAGCTTAATATTCCGCTAACTAAAAAAAGCCAGATTGTTTTAGGTCACATTCAAGAAGAGTAGTATAAGACAATAACAGGAAGGAAGAGAGAAGAAAATAGTTGACACACACATACATAATGATGTAGGGAAAATAAGCATAGCTGCTATACCATTCATTTCTGTAACTTATAATGAGACTGCAGTGGATACTTTTAACTTGTTTATTCCCACAATGCTTACACATTTTCTTTACTTTAAGCTAGGACATTACTGGTACCCAAATCTTCATTCCTGAAAGGTTCCTGCCTTTAGCTATTGATTTCAGTAGTTTTGCATTCATTTTCATAACATACCTACTCTTTCCTGTCCCTGTTAATTTCTACTTAGTAATTGGTATTAATCACCCCATCTAGTAGACTAACTCCTTTCTTTGCTTGTTTGTTCATTTAATATGCAGAATCTAAAATAGCCAGCAGAAAGTCTTAGCTTTCAATTCAATTTATGTGGGTGAAAACATTAATTCTTTGGGAACCAAGATCTCTGAATCAATAGAATTCAAAGTTAGAGAAAGTAGAAGAAAAAAAAGTATTTGGCTGTATATACTGAGATGATCTAGCTCCACGTTTAACTCCTTGATCCTCAGACTCATGTATTTTGATTTTGGGAAGAATATACCACAACTTGCTTACTAATTCAAATTCAAAACATATATTTACCTTTTAAGATGTAATCTCATGCTTCCTCTGACAACTGGCACTGTAACTCAGTCTTCAGTTGACCATTACTCCATTTTTGTGGGTCTAATTCTTTCTCTAATATGGGGTGTATGGTAAGACCAGTGATATTCATTGCAATTCTTCTTTTGGTATGAGATGAGTTCTTTTCTTCAGAAGCAATGCTTTGTGGAATACCACGATGATAAATAAAAAACTCCTAAGTTTAGAGATGATGGTATGGGCATTACTTACAGAAAAGATAAATCCATATCCAGGATACATGTCTTCCAGGGGTGTAATTTTTTACCTCTCCATAATAGGAGAATTCCCATGTAATCATTTTGTCACCAAATGGCTACTTTCCCTGCAGAGAATAATGTTATAACAGCATTTCAGTACTGGTCTCTGCCAAGTCAAGTGTACATCAGTAGCAGTAGTAAGATCAACTTTTGGAAAGTAAGTCAGAAAGTGGCTGAACCCATGCATAACCCCCATTGCTGCCATAATAACTGCTTCATAACTGATGTAAAGTGTACAATGACTTTGTTATTAGGGGAATATAAATTTAGATTTATTTTTCTATTTTATTAGTTCTTTTGTCATTATGAACTTATTGCTTAATGTGATTTATTCTGATTATTAGTATAGCTTCCCTAGCTTTCTTGTTAATGTTTGCATATTATATTTTATTCCTTTTACTTTCTACCTTTTGACCTTTTGTGTCATTATATTTTATGTCTGTCTTTTGTAAACAATATGTAATGTGGTTTGATAACCTTAGTGTTTTAAATCAATTATTTAGTGCTTTTACATTTAATATAATTTCTGAGACCAGACTTAGCAATGTGGTGAAACTTCATCTCTACAAAATAATACAAGAATTATCTGAGTGTGGTGGCATGCACTGTAGTTCCAGCTACTAGGGAGGCTGGAGGATCACCTGAAACCAAGAGGTCAAGGCTGAAATGCATCATAATCATGCCACTGCACTGCACCCTTGGTGACAGAGTGCAACTCTGTCTCAAACAAACAAACAAACAAACAACTTACTACAAGCTACAGCAATCAGGACAGCATGATACTGGCAAAAGGATAAACATATAGATATATAGAATAGTATGGAGAATCCAGAAATCAGCTCCTACCTTTATCATCAATTGATTCAACATGAGTACCAAGGCAAATAAATTGTCAAGTAGTCTTCTTAACAAATGGTGATGAGACAACTGCATATCCATGTACAAAAAAATGAATTTGGAGCCCTTCCTCACACCATACACAAAACTCAGCTTGAACCAAATCAAACCATCAATATTACTTTTACTTCTAAGGACCATCAAGAAAATTTTTAACCTGAAAAAGACAGAAAGCAAGGAGATATTTGTAAATCATATATTTGATAAAAAACTTGTACCTAGAATATCTAAAGAACACATTTTTTGGTTGAACAATTTTTCTTTTTCTTTTCTTTGAGGCAGGGTTTTTCTCCATCATCCAGGTTGGAGTGTAGTGGCACAATCATATCTCACTGTAGTCTCTATCTCCTGGGCTCAAGCAATTCTCCTGCCTCAGCCTTCTGAGTAGCTGAGACTATGGGTGCATGCCACCACACCTGGCTAATTTTAAAAATGTTTTATAGAGACAGGGCCTCACTGTTACATAATTCATGGGATTGAGCAAGAATGCATGATGTATATTCCTTGCACAAGCTGGTCGCCAACTCCTGGGTTCAAACAATCCTCCCACCTCAGCCTCCCAAAGTGCTGGAATTACATATATATAAGTCACTGTGCCTGGCCTGAACAATTTTTCTTTTTAAAATTTATTTATTTATTTATTTTTGCAGATAAAATTGTATATATTTATCATGTACAACATGATGCTTTAAAGTACATATATAGCATGGAGTAGTTAAATCTAGCTAATTAACAAATGTATTGCCTCACATATTTATCATTTTTGTGCTGAGAACACTTAAGAGTCACTATCTTTGCATTTTTTAAGAACTCAATAACAAATGGACAAATAATAGGAGTAAATGATTTAAGTAAATGTTTCTTCAAAGAGGATATACAAATGGATGATAAGCACATTTAAAGATGTTTAACATCATTAATTATTGTGCTAATGCAAATCAAGCCTGCCATAAAATACCACTTCACACACTCCAGGATGGCTAACATGAAAAAGACAGACAGTAACAAGTATTGGTGAGGAGAAGGAGAAAGTGGATTCCCATAAGTTTATGGGAGGATTGTAAAATAGTACAGTCACTTTTGAAAATATTTTGGCAGTTCCTGAAAGTGTTAAACAAGCAATTTCATAAGACCCCAAAATTACTTTTCTGGTTTTATGTCCAAAAGGATTCAAAGCATATGTTCATAAAAACCTATACAAAAACACTCATAGCAGCTTTATTCAAAATAGCAAAAAAGTGGAAATAACCCAAGTGTTTATCAACTGAAGAATAAATAAGCAATAAGTGGTATACCCATTCAAATGAATATTATTCTACAATGAAAATGAAGGGAAGTACTGATAATATGCTACAAGGATGGACACTGAAAACACTGTGGTAAATAAAATGAACTATTCAGAAAGGTTGTACACATTGGTCCATTTATATGAAATATTCAGAAAAAGAAAGCGTGTTTTTTCCTGTCAGGAGTTTGGGAGAGGCATGAGGAATGGTAAGTGGCTGGTAATCGGTAAAGGATTTCTATTTGAGGGTGACAAAAATAGTCTAAAATAAAATAGTAGTAATGGTTGCACAACTCTGTAAATATAATCAAAACCACTGGATTGTAGACTCTAAATGGGTAAATTTTATTTTATGTGAATTATATTTTAATAAAACTGTTATTTAAAATATAAAACATGGAAGAACACATTGAGATATTTTAGAATATAGAGGAAATTAACAAATATAAGAAAATGATAAGAAAAATATTATACAGGACACAAAAGATAAATTATATATAAGAATGATAGAAGCAATAGCAGTTGAAAGCAAGTATACAATTTCCATTGGAAGACACTTTACTAAGTTTAAAAATATATAAAAATGTAGTTCAAAAAGATTTCTTAATATCCAGAAAAAAATTAATACTAAAAGACTGCAATTAGAAATACAGAGCAATATTATAATTAAATGTATAGTACCTGTCAAAGAGTCACCTGCACTGCGCATGTTTTTTTAATATTTACATAAATTAATGAGGAGAAAGATGCCTGGCTTGATTAACTTAATGCAGCAGGATATAAGCTTACAGTGTGATGACTCTCACCGAAACCTATGTATGAGCTGTAGTGTAGACTCACACTTGGGTTCTAGGAGAGAGAAAGGCTGTAAATAAACATATATACATACATATATTCTGGCTGGCATGGGTAAATCATCCTGAAAGGTGTGATAATTTCAAGCAAGCATATTTACTTCCTCCATAAACAAATAGATATGGAAGGAAAAAGCAAAAAGCTGGCTCTAAGGTCATTACTCCAATTTGAGGGGTACCTGACGATTTGCTGAGGAATAGATTTGCATTCCAGCATAAACTCAAGGAATTGTTAAGAATTTACTATATAGATCCATGATAAATCAGGATCTAGACCAGCAGCTATTGTCTGTTAATGAGTAGCCAGCTTTGACAAGATGCCCCTGCCTCAGAAAATGAGGGCTAGTCACAGAGGCCTGAGCAGGCTGTGTACACATACTAGCTGAGTGTAAAAGTGAGGGTACTCCAGAGTGGATGGCCTCACTGAGCTGAGGTTTTCTGCACACATTCAGCTTAATTTCTTGTGATTATGAATTTTCATTGCAAGTCATATAAAAGAATTATTCATGAATCAGCTGTTGAAGTAGCTGAGGACTTGACAGTGAAATAAAGAGACAAAGTCTTTGTTTTTAAGGAACGTCCAGTTGTTGAGATAAAAATAAGCAAATAAACACATGATATTTCATTCTGTGCCTTGCTAATGGAGGGTTATCTTAGCAGACATCTGAGGAAAGTAAGGGAGTGCACCACGTCATACCTGGGAGAGGAATGTTACATGCGTAGGAAATATCAAGCGCAAAGTCACTGAGGTGTCAGCGATCTAAGTGTGTTCAAGGAATTTCAGGAGGTCAGTGTTTCAAGAGCCAAGGTATCTCATGAATAAGTAGTAGGAGAGCAGGTAATGGAGGAACCAGGGGATCATATCAAGAACATCCTGTAGGACATGATGCAGGAATAGATCCTGGGATTATTCTGACTGAACTGGGAAGCTATGCGGAGGGGGGCGGATCTGAACCTAAGAGGAAAAAGAAATGATGGCTGTTATGTGCAGAATACCTTACTGGGGGTGGGAAACAGAAGGGAGATTTGGTAGAAAGCAACCTCAATACTTCAAACTAGATAGTTTGATAACTTACAGTACATAGTGATTGAATTCCGGACTTTAAAATTTTTGTGCAAGCAGTGGATGAATGAACTGGACATTTATTGAAATGAGAAAGACCTGTTCTGAAATTTAATATTCTTTTTAAGTGCTAACTTGAACGAGGCCATAAGATAGTTAAATGAATTAGGCAACTGTAGTTCCATGAAGGTGTTTGAGTTGAAAAATAATTTTGGGAATGATACATAAGCCCCAAATTTTAAAATCAGACTCAGAAAATTCATATAAATTGCTCAATTCAAACTTAGCTATGTATATGTATTTTTTTTTTAAATAGCCTTTCTCTCTTCTAGAACCCAACCCATTAAAAGTAATGGCAAAATCCATAATTACTTTGGCACCAACCTAATAACAAAAGGGTCACAGCAGAACACCAGGCAAAAGTTAAGCATTTTACCTGGAGAAGTCTGAAGCCATCTGACATCAGTTCCAGTAAAATAATTTTCTTTTTAATAATTATTATTTTATTTTAAAAATTTTATTTTAGATTCAGGTGTACATATGCAGGTTTGTTTTATAGGTAAACTTGTGTCACAGGAGTTTGTTATACAGATTATTTTGTCAGATAGATACTAAGTCTAGTACCCAAGAGTTATTTTTTTTCTGATCTTCTCCCTCCTCCACGCTGCAGCCTCCGGTAGGCCCCAGTGTCTGTTGTTCCCCTCTTTGTGTCCACGTGTTCTCATCGTTTAGCTCCCTCTTGTAGGTGAGAAGATGCTCTCTTTGGTTTTCTGTTCCTGCATTAGTTTGCTAAGGATAATAGCCTCCAGCTCCATCCATGTTCCTGCAAGGGACATGATCTCATTCTTATTTATGGCTGCATAGAATTCCATAGTATATAAGTACCGTATTTTCTTTATCCAGTCATTGGTGGACATTTTGGTTGATCCCATGTCTTTGCACTGGGGTAGTTATCATAGACGATATCCTGAAATATGTTTACCAAGTTGTTTCCATTCTTCCTATCTCCTCAGAGATGCCAATGAGTCATACATTTGGTCTCTTTACATGATTCCATATTTCTTGGTGGTTTCATTCTTTCCTTTTCATTTTTCTTTCTTTGTTCTTGTCTATCTTATTTCAGAAAGCCAGTCTTCCAGCTCTGAGATTCTTTTCTCAGGTTGGTCTATTCTGCTGTTAAGACTGGCAATTGCATTATGAAATTCTTATAGTGTGTTTTTAAGCTCTATCAAGTCAGTTATGTTTTCCATATGTTGGGTGCAGGGTATGGTGCTGGAGGAGGCTGAGCAGGCAAGATCAGTGCCCACCAATGCTCCAAAGGCAACGATCCTGCACTGGGGGTAGGGAGGAGGGGTCCACTCATGTCTGCAGCAGTGGCACCACAGGGGGCATGCACACATGCGTGTGGTGGGGAAGGGGAGGCAAGGTCCACCCAGGCACACTCGAGCTGGCAAAGTGATGTGGGGCGTGGCCATGGGCAAGTGCGTGCAGGCAAAGTGGCATGCC
The DNA here is from genome assembly GCA_963573385.1 of Cacajao melanocephalus. Taxonomy (NCBI): domain Eukaryota; kingdom Metazoa; phylum Chordata; class Mammalia; order Primates; family Pitheciidae; genus Cacajao; species Cacajao melanocephalus. The sequence continues at coordinate 41,743 of CAUYLG010026875.1, forward strand.
GGAGGCTGCAGTGGGGTGAATGCCAGGGGGCTGGTGTGTGTCTTTAGGGGCCACTGCCCACTCCTCTGCAGATTGGGAGCTGTCTGCCAGCACAGGAGCTGTGATGTTAGTGCCCAGGAGTTACCTGGGGTGGGGGTGAGGGGCTGCACTGCAAGCAGGCACAGTCAGGCTGGGGCGCTAGGAGAGGCCAGCAGACCTAGGAGTACTCAGGTCGGACCTACCTCTTCTCATAAGGAAAACCACCCTGCAAAGCTCAGATCCCACAGCTCCCATATGGGAACAAGTCAAATCTGGGGGTATGGACCTTATGGCTGTGTCCCACTACTGACAGTCTCATACCAAGCACTCTGGCTCCACACTGGCTGGAATTCTGCCCCTACCGCTTCCGTAAGGAGCTCTCCCTGCCAATTCAAGTGTCGTTGGTGGTCGTGGGGTCTCCTCCTGCTGGGATTCCAGAGGACCATGGCAAGAGCGAGTTGCTCCTTGCCTATTCAACTCATCCTCTTCCCCAGGAGTTCTGGGGCCCAGGAATGAGTCATGGTGCCTGGTAGCCCTGTGAAGGGTCCCCAGCTCCTCCTCCTTCAGGCCAGCATCTTCCCTCTGTTCTCAATGCCTTTCCTCTGAAGATCTGCTAGGGGTACAGCAGTCTTCCCTAAGGCTCAGACCCTTAGTGGCAGATGTTCCTCCTGGCTGCATCTAGTTGACCATCTTGCCACCTCCTGGGTACTTTTACTATAGGTCTTCTTGTTTTTCGCAAAACAGTAAGCATCAGTTTTATCACACTCACATGGTTGACATCTGCAGAACCCTTTATAAAATTATTTTCTAAGTTTTCTGTATTAGGATGTAATTTAATTTCAGGTTAATAGACAAGGTGTTTGAGCAATGGCTGTAAAGTTATTTTGCATAGACAAAGCAATTATCATGGAATATTTTCATCTTAAACTCATCATCTCACACCTGTTAATTATATAATTTACTTGCCATTCTTCAGTAACTTTACTATAAATGCACATAGTCCACCTTTTTAATACAATAACCAACATTTTCAGACCAGCTAGCTATATCATGCTAAAATTTTCTTACAGATAGGGACTTACCATTATTGCTCCTCTAGTAAATACCATTACTATACTTATTTGCCAAGAGCTCTTTTTTTAGTAGGTTTAGAAATATTTTTTATTGAGTTCTTATTGTTTCTCAGATTTCCAAGTAGAGAAGGAATAGGTTATAGCCTTGCTGAAAATCCTTTCATTGCCATGTAGTATTCAGTATATATTTCATTTATATCTGAAATTTAAGGTGATGGGTTACATGGTATTATCTAGTAAGAGAGAACAGATAGAGAAGGGGACTAGCACAAAGACAGAGCTCTAAGGTGCCCTGGCATTTAGAGGTCCGCAAGATGATAATTCATCAAAGAAGACTGAAAAGTAAAGGCCAGTATGGTCAGAGGATAATCAAGAGATAGTGTTTCCAGAGGCCAAGTGAAGAAAGTGTTTTAATAAGGATAGTGTGACCTGTGTTCTTCATTGCTTACAGGTGGAGTAAGATAAAATCTGACTTGGATTTGGTGATGTGGAAATTATTTGAGACCTTTACAAGAGCAATTTTAGTCAATTGTCTGGAATAAAAGTGTGACTGGAGTGTGCAAAAAAGAAGAAGGGTGGCAGGAAGTATATTCTGCAGTAAAGAACTGAGATTTAGAGTGGTAACAGAGAAGGTGGAAGGTCAATGCAAAGTTTTGTTTTGTGTGTGTGTGTGTGATGAGAGCAATTTCAGTATGTTTAAGAGGTAATGGGAATAGTTAATTAACAAGGAAAACAAGGATTATGCAAGAGAGAGTGAGCAATTTATAGGTTAGGCAAGGTTGGAAAAGATCCAGTTGACAAGTAAATGAGTAACTTTAGGGAAAAAAAGCATGGATTCACTCAACTACAAGTCGGCTCCTTAGATATGGAATTTCTGTAAAACATGGCTACATTAATAAAATAGAGGCAGGTCCTTGGCTGACAGAGCAAGTTTAATTGGTCCCATTTCAGTAACAGGACTGTTAGAGAAACTTCTAAAGGTTGAACAATATATTGGAACAATCACATGAAGAGCCTGTTCCTTCTGCTGTTGTGGCCATCCTGTACTGGAAATGCAAATAATTTTGACTCAGAGCTGCTGGTGAAGCCCTGGTAAGTGAAATTTTAAAAGCTAGACCATACTCTATCTAGAGACAGTGGATATGTAAAGAAGGAGGTTGATGGACCTAAGCTTTGAAGCACTGGTATTCTGAGAATAAACAGTGCCTCAGTTAACTGGAGGCATGCATTTGCAAGTATGTATGTGTTCATGTGGTTTGATCATTCATTTAGGTATCGATGAGAGCAGACGAAGTTAGCTGGTGCCCAGTTTTTGTGTCAACTAGTGTCGATATTGTACCATCGTGACTATAGTTGATAACAATTTATTATGTTCTGGAAAATTGCTACTAGAGTAGAATGTAAGAGTTGTCACTATGAAAAAAATGTTAAGCATGTGAAGTATTTAGTATGTTAATTAGCTAAATTTAGCCATTTCACAATGCATACATACTCTAAAACAATATTTTGTACATGATAAATAGATACAATTTGATTTGCCAATTAAAAAAGTAAATATATGACATTTAAAGAAACATTTACAATCTGTTAATTTTAAATAAATATTACCCTTGTTAATGTGGCAGGCCTCATTCAGTCAGCTGAGAACTTTCAGAGAAAAATTGAAGTTGGTAAGAGGTAATTCTGACACAATACTCAATACAGAAATCCTCATAGAAATGGGGCCATCTTGGCCTTTTTAAGTAAAATATTTTAAGCATTTATAAAAAGGCCACAATAACGGTTTTACCTTATGTGATAAGATTAGAAAATGAGAAACACAAGTTTATTAAGTATTGGGAAAGATATATATAAAGAAGACATGGATCCTATGTGGCTTGGAAAAAGCTGCACAAGGGAAGTGCTGTGACTAGGTCTGTGGCTTTAAAATACAGCATAGCCACCCAACCTCTCCCAATTATAAACTAATGTGAGGGGAAGAGAAAGGGGCAGTGGGTTTTCCTATAGGTGAGAGAGAAAAACATTAAAGTTACAGCACTTGCACCCAAATCGCCTTTAGTGCTATAGATGAGAAACTTCTCCAGTAGAGACGGTTCCTTTGAGGCATTATAGGGAGGCATATGGGAAGGACACTGGTGTTGCCTGAATATGCTCCTCCATAATGGGAAGTTTACTTAAGAAAGGGCTGATGAAGTAGAGCAGCTAACCCAATCTATAACTGCTGAAGAGAGTATACACACAGGCAAGAGACCTATAATTTATTATGTATAGTCTCCCTAACTTTCCTTAGTATTCTAGAGTTTAAACATTACCTTATTGAAAACCATCACTAAGAATCCTAGTTCCAATCATCTCAGGAAGGTGGGAATATTGGGAAACACTGTTGCAAAGTCAAGCATTTGAACCAGATGAACTGAGAAGGAAGAATTATTTAACAAAATTTTTATCCATGCAGAACTGGTGACAATTATATTACCAGCCTGTTGTTGAGAGTTAAACCTGGGAAGAAGCCATCTTCCATAACAATAAATGGCAGCCAAGGGCACGGACCTTGTTCTCTCTTCTCCTCCTCAGTGCAGCCCAGACATAAGGCTTAGCATGGAATGTGTTAGTAGGAAGAAAAGTATTATTCCCCTCTGTAGAGCAATGATACACGACTATGGTTGCCACTTCCCTGGCCATTACTGGGCTGAGGAAAGAGAATATAATCCAATTCTGTTCTGCATTCCCTCTCAAGATGGCTAGTTAGACTTCTTGTCTTTGGTCTATACTATTGATTATTTATTTAAACCACAGTGACAACTGGACTATTGGAAGTTATATATTTTATGTTAAGAGTTCTTTAAAAATATCTGCTGAAATTAAGTTCAAATACAAAAATTAAAAACCTAATTTTTATACTTAACTTTCTGTAGGCTAAAGAATATTACCTTTCTAATATATTGAGGCATTGGATATTTTAAAATGGTTTTGGCGAATGTATATTTCCTAGCTTATTGTTAGTACCAAATTTAGAACCTGCAGTTAAGAACTAAGAAATAGGCATTAAAATGAAGCATTAATTTGGAATTATTTATCAGCAAATCTTGGTTATATCAATGATTATATGTCATAGTATATTGAGCCTAATAAAAGCTTGAAAAATAATTCACATTGTTTAAAAACCATAAAAGTAAATAAAACTCAATATGATATTTTATTACAATCAAAAGTATTCCATATCATTAATAAAAGAGCTCCATCATCAACCTACTAAATTGACACGATGTAACAAATTTACATTGATTATGATTATTAATCACTAACATTACAACTTAAAAGTTAAATTTCAATGCTAGTGTAATTAAAATTGCTTTTATCAGTGATGTGAAAATTAATACTGTCACCTTTGATTTCCAATAAAATAGTACTAAATATGATGACTAAATTCTTTTAAGAATAAAATAAAATAGTACTAATAAAATAGTACTAAATATGATATAAATAAATAAAATAAAATAGTACTAATAAAATAGTACTAAATAAATAAAATAAAATAGTACTAAATATGATGACTAAATTCTTTTAAGCTTATAGATAAAATAGTACTAAATATGATGACTAAATTCTTTTAAGCTTATAGAAATAATTATTAATTGTCAATAATAACTATATTTTAATCTACAAATTGATAACTAAAAGTTATTTCAATGTGATTTTTAATTGATATGAAGATTTAATAGCTTCAGATCAGATTGCTGTATGTTCCACAATTTGTAGAGTTTTACTTTCAATTTCAAGGCTTAGAGAATAAGAATACTTATTTACTAATCATATATTTTATTTAAATTTCCTTAAGTTCTAGAGAAATATAGGAATAGCAATTTTACTATTATTGCCCTGAAAATTTATTAGAATATAAAAAATATTTTCAAGCCTGATTCATAGATTTACAACTAATATAAAAAGGGATATTTCATTATATTTTCTCTTAATGAAGGTAAAATTTACATATGGTAAATGAATAATTCATAAACACAAATCAATGGGATTTTACAAACGTATACTGTCTTAATCTCTTCTGTGCTGCTGTAACAGAATACTTGATATTGGGTGATTTATAAATAATAGAAATGTATTTCTCACAGTTCTGGTGGCTGGGAAGTCCAAGATCAGGGCACTGGCATCTTGTGAGGTTCTTCTGGCTGTGTTTTTACATGGAAGAAAGGCAGGAGAGAACAAACCCAATCCTGAAAGCCTTTTTTATAGCAGCATTAATCCACTCATGAAGGCATAGCCTTTGAGCCTAAACATCTCCCAAAGACCCCACCTTCAAACACTATAGAATTGTGTATTAAGTTTCCAAAACATAAATTTTGGTGGACACATTGAGCATATATATTTGCATAACCACCACCCACTTAAGATATAGAATATTTCCATTTCCCCAGAAGGTTCCCTCATGGTCCCTTGCAGTTAATTCCCACCTTTTCACAAGAATCCACTGTTGTGATTTCTATCTTTACAGATTAGTTTTATCTGGTCTTGAATTAGAAAGAACCATGAAGTTATATTGTATGTCTTGTGTGTTTGTTCTTTCACTGAACATAGCATGTCAAGATTTGTCAATATTGTATGTGCCGGTAGTTCCTTCTTTTTATTTACATTATTGTATAAATATACAAGCATTTGTTTATTTATGCCCACGTTAATGAACATTTTGGTCATTTACCGATTTGAGATATGATGTACAAGTCTTTTTCTGTGAGGTCATGGGAATGTATGTTTAAATTTGTAAGTGATTAATCTTTTTATACTCCTATGAGAAATGTACAAAACTTCCAGATGCTTCACATCTAGCCAGTGCCTGGAGTTGTCAGGCTTTTTAACTTTAACCTTCTAGTGGTTGTAAAGTGGTAGTTTATTTTAATTTTAATTTGCATTTCTCTAAATTCTAATAATGTTGAGCAGCATTCTGTGTGCCTTTTGGTTATTCATATATCTTATTTTTAAAATTATGTGTTTACATATTTTCCCCTTTGTTTTGTCTTTTTTATGTATTTGAAAAAAATAGTAATTTACACATTCTACATACAATGTCTTCTGTCAGATATACATATTTATAGACAGCTAGCACATATGTTGGGCTATTATATTTGTTTCTACGAACAACAAAAAATACCACTTTAAACATTACCTCCAATTTAATCTACTCTCAGAGCCAGATTTAGCTGAGTTGGACACAGTGGCTCATGCCTGATCACCGCACATTGGGAGGCCACAGCAGATAGATCACTTGAGTCCAAGAGTTTGAATGCAGTCTTGGCAATGTGTCAAAACCCCATCTCAACAAAAAATACAAAAAAAATATAGCTGGGTGTGATGGTCTGTGCCTGTAATCCCAGATACTTGGGCTGAGGAAGGATTGCTTCATCCCAGGAAGTGGAGGCTGCAGTGAGCCTTGATTGGGCCACTGCACTCCAGCCTGTGTAAAAGAGCAAGACCTCATCTAAAAAAAGAAGAAGAAGAAGAAAAATAAGATCCTAAAAACAGACCAATGTCTGTTTTTAGCACGAGAAAAGACATAAATAGCATACAAAGGAGCTCCAATATATCTGGCAGCAAACTTCACAGTGGAAACCTCTCACAGGCCAGTAGAGATTGGCATGAGATATTTAAAGTGCTGAAGGAAAAAAAAAAACTCTTTTATCCTAGAATAGTATATCTGGCAAAAATATCCTTTACACATGAAGGACAAGTAAAGACTTTCCAAGACAAACAAAAGCTGAAGGATTTAATCAATATCTGACTTGTCCTACAAGAAATGCTAAAGGGAGTTCTTCAGTCTGAAAGCAAAGGATGTTAATGAGCAATAAGAAATCATGTGAAGGTATAGTACTCACTGGTAATTATAAGTCCACAGAGAAACACAGAATATTGTAACACTGTAATTGTGGTATGTAAACTACTCATATCTTGGATAGAAAGACTAAAAGATAAATCTATCAAAAATAGTAACTACAACAACTTTTCAAGACTTGGTATAATAAAGTGTAAGTAGACACAGTAAAAAGTTTAAAAGTGGGATAAATAAAGTTGAAGTGCAGAATTTTTATTATTTTTCTCTTTGCTTTTTAATTTATTTTATAAGTCAGTGTTAAGTTGTCATCACTTTAAAATAATGAGTTATAAGATGTAATTTACACACCTCATGGTCACCTCAAATTAAAAAAAAAACCTAAAACATATAAACAAAATATAATAAACAAGAAATTAAATCATACCACCTAATTTTCCACATCCTTTCCAGAATCTGTTGTCTCCTGATTTTTTAATCATCACCATTCTAACTGGCGTGAGAGAAAACCAAACACCGTATGTTCTCACTCATAAGTGGGTGTTGAACAATGAGAACACATGGACACAGGGAGGGGACCATTACACACTGGGGCCTGTCAGGGGATGGAGGGTCTAGAGTAGGGGTAGCAGGGGGTGGGGGGATTGGAGAGGGATAACATTAGGAGTAATATCTAATGTAGATGATGAGGGGATGGATGCAGCAAACCACCATGTCACCATGTGTATACCTATATAACAAACCTGCACGTTCTGCACATGTAACCCAGAACTTAAAGTATAATAATAATAATAATAAATACCACCAGAGAAAATCACCTTCACTGAAAGGAAGACAGGAAGAAAGGAAAGAAAGAAGAGAAGACCGCTAGACAACCAGAAAATAAATAACAAAATGGTTGGAGTAAGTCCTTACTTATCAACAATAACATTGAATGTAAATTGACTAAACTCTCCAAATAAAAGTCATGGACTGACTGAATGGATATTTCAAAAGATCTCCAAAATGCACACATCTGTTATAAAGAGACATATAAATGGATGAACAAATATATTCCATGCCAATAAAACCCAAAAAAAGAGTAGGAGTCACTATACTTAGACAAAATGGATTTCAAGACAAAAACTGTTGGAAGAGAAAAGTTAAACTTGCCTTTAATACAAATTTATAAAGATACTGTGATGAAACATGTTAATAAAAATTCTATTGATAAAACCATATTGATTTAGTTTAATCAAACCTAGGAAAGGCCAAAGTATACAACAACAATAGGGAATATCGTAGGTAACTACAGAGAATGAAATCTAAAAAAATAAAAAATAAAAAAATAAAGAAAATAAAAATCTCCAGTGTGCTTGCCATGACTAAAAAGTAACAGCAAAATTTTCCAACATTTCTTTGTAACTTACTCTGTTTTCAATGTCAGGTTATGGAGAATATACAGAAAACAGTTATGGTTCTGTTTTCAATAAGAATTTGGATTATAAAATGTTGTAAGGTGTAAAGTCATAAGATTCATTAAAGGAGTATTAAGAAAGTACTAAAGAAGTCGAAAAGTGAGGTCCAGTGGTGAATAAGTAAGGAAGACTCCAGGGAGATGTTTACATTTCTTCACCATGGTAATGAGGAAGCATGCTAGATTGTAGAAGCCTAATCCAAGAACTATGTCAAAATGTGAAAAGTAACAAAAAAAGTCAATAAATATGCAGATACCAGACAATAGATTACTTTGATTCCTGTCTCTAAATGCATTAAAAGGAATAAAGAACATAACTCTGGAAATCTAGGCAGAAGCCAGATTGTGGAAATATTTGATCTTATAGGTTTCCTAGAGACTGGAAATTGATTCAACAAGGGACAGAATATCAGCTGGCTTTTGAGCTGGAAAGTGCTATAATATAAGTGTGCTTTAGAAAATAGTAAAACCACTGTAGAGGATACAGTCTAAAAGATGGCAACGCCTGCATGGACTAATGTCACATACATTAATGTTACTCTTACTCTACAACTTACTTTATAAATGCTGTGTGTGTGTGTGTGTGTGTGTGTGTGTGTGTGTATACCTTACTTGGTTTAAACTCCATTAGAATATATGTTAACAGTTAATAATTAAACTGCTTTTTTTTTTCTAGATTACTTATTTTAAAAAAGAAAACCCCTGCAATTCATAGTCACAGCATTACTTTATTTTTCTAACAGGAGAGTAAATCATATGCAAGATACCAAAAAGCTCCAAAAGATGTCACTTCACCCACCCCACCTGACCATGGAACATAGCAGAACCCCACATTAACAGCAAGCAGTTCTTTAAGAACATCAAGGTATGGGAGGCACTGGATGAAATACATGAGCCCTATAATCATAGCAGACCAATTTCAAGTCACCTCAATAACCTGGACTACATGTCCCCTGTTGCAGCTGACCATAGGACTACTACTCTTGTTCTCAAGATGATAAATGAACCTTGATATTCCACATCTTTATCCTATCTGGACTCCACTATTACAATGCGCTTTATCTGAACATTAACATAGCACGCAAATAAAACCGAAGCAAGCACAAAATAGATTGGCTCGCCCACTGCAGAAGCAAATCCCCCATAAACATAAAGGCACATGTTCACCACCACTACCACTGTAACTGCCACACAACTGCAACATAGGAGAATTTTATATGTACAAGGGCCCCTGATAATTCTTTCATGAGTGAATAGGGCCATCACATTTGTAATCTTTCTTCTCACAATGAATCAGGTTTGATTAAGTGCAGACTCATGTACCCTAAACCATTTTTAATTAAACTATTATGTGAAATTGTGATAATCTTGGAAACGGAAAAAAAAAAGCCATCTTAACCTTAAAACAATTATTACATGGCAAGAGTTAAATAATATCTAAAGGAGATTTCTATTTAGAATATCGGTCTAAATTATTTTCTATTATGTATGTCATTTAAAAAAGATTATTTTAAAAGTGGGCAATAATTCTTCCCCATTATAAATTGTGCACATAAAATTTAGAAGTCAAATTTCTTTTTTATTTTATTTTATTTTGAGATGAAGTCTCACTCTATCACCCAAGCTGGAGTGCAGCGGTGCAATCTCAGCTCACTGCAACCTCCGCCTCCCAGATTTAAGCAATTCTTTTGCCTCAGCCTCCTGAGTAGCTGGGACTACAGATGCACACCACCACGCCTGGCTAATTTTTGCATTTTTAGTAGAGACAGGGTTTCACCATATTGGCCAGACTAGTCTTAAACTCCTGACCTCATGATCTGCCTGCCTCAAACTCCCAAAGTGCTGGGATTACAGGTGTGAGCCACCACGCCCAGCTAGAATTCAAATTTCTTCTGTGAATAATGCCATTGGCCAACCTGTAAATTTAAAAAGTTGTTTTTTGTTGTTGTTCTGGGCAAAGTGATGCTGAACTTCACAGATTAGAAATTTATGTTCACCAAAGTCTTCAATGGGTATACTCATATTTTAAACTACAGCTTTTGAAATATTTAATCCCATTCTTTGATGACAGAACAGGTTATCAGATACCTCATGGCTTTGTGGTGCATGTTCCTATACATCAGGAGGCTGGATGGAAATGCATTTAGTATACAAGAGTCTATGATGAGGGAAAAGCCATATTTGGTTTTCTAGGAAATATGCTAGTATCTTCTCACACCAAAAGTTACATGGCAGATAGGAGAAAAGTCTTAAATTTTATACTGTCTTATTGTGTATCTCTGAGATATATGAGCTGAGGCCTAGTGAAAACTAGATTGAATAATGTTTTACCCCCAAGTGTTCCCTAATACAGAATAGTTGGTACCTAAAACTAACAAGCACATTCATAACTCTGTATTTATAACCATAATTGCATAAGTAAAAGCCTTTCCACAGAGAAACCCCCGGACCCACATTCCATAACAGAGATGGGAAGATCAAAATGGAATATTTTGTGTTAATGGAAATAGTCTATTACTTGATTGAGATAATAGTTTCATGGGTGTATACATTTATTAAAGCATCATATTGTTCAATTTAAGTAGGTACAAGTGGGTGAATTCTACCTTATAACGTCGATAGGAAGATACAGTGTTATAAACCAGTTAGTTTTGTCAACTGATTTAATCAGCTGGGCTTATATTATTACCACAGATAATATGTCTGCAAATTCTTTGGCACTCTTTCTTTTATTTCACTTTAAGTTCTAGGGTACACATGCAGAACATTAGATTTGCTACATTAGGTATACATGTGCCATGATGGTTTGCTGCACCTATGAACCTGTCATCTGGGTTTTAAGCCCAGCATGCATTAGGTATTTGTCCTAATGCTTCCCCTCCCCTTGCTCCCAACTTCCTGAAAGGCCCTGGTGTGTGGGAGCTGAAGCCAGACAACTAGCACTGCCTGTTACACTTATGAGTGAGCCTCCTTGGAGCCACAGTTAAGCTTTCAGATGACTGATGTCAACAACATCTTCACTGCAACCTCATGGAAGACGTCAGGCCAGAACAGCACAGTTGAACTGATCGAAGATTTCAAATGTACAGAAACTGTGAGGACAACTTAAGCTTTATGATGTTTTAAGCTACTAAGTTGTAGGGTAAATTTGTTATAAAGGTTAGATGCCCAATACATTCTCTTCAAATTTTTCTTTTTAAAATTAGAAACCATGGAAAAGACCACATAAAAAGAAACTTCTAAGTGCAATACAAAAATATTTATACATCATGCGCTTAACCATGCAGGTTAAGAAATAACAACATGGTCAGCACTTTAAAGTCCCCTTCCTAACTGTGTCTCTTCCTACTCACATGACTTTCCTTCCACCCCAATTTTCTTGTTTTTTGGTAATCATTTTATTTATTTTCTTCCTATGTTTTCTTTTCTTTTTATTGCTTGGCAAAGTAATAAGCGTGTTACTTAAGAATTATATATATAAAGCACCGTTTATTGAGCCTGTCCTTGAATTCTATAGAAATGTATTTATAATATATCTTTCTTTGATGTTCTTTTTTTTTCTTTACATAATCCTTACAAGATTATTTGATTCTAGTGGGGTGTGGTGGCTCACTCCTGTAATCCCAGCACTTTGGGAGGCCAAGGCCACTAGATCACTTGAGGTCAGGAGTTTGAGACCATCCTGGCCAACATGGTGAAATCCTGTTTCTAGAAAGAAGTACAAAAATTAGCCCAGGGTGGTGGCACACACCTGTAGTCCCGGCTACTCAGGAAGCTGAGGCAGGAGAATCACCTGAACCTGAGAAGTGGAGGTTGCAGTGAGCTGAGATCGTAACACCGCATTCCAGCCTGGGTGACAGAGCAAGACTCCATCTCAAAAAAAAAGATTCTTTGATTCTGAATGTAGTTGTTCATTTTAATTGATGTAGTGGAAACCATTTTGTAATTCTTCCAGAAATTATGAAATCTATTGTTGATGGATATTTGCTTTGTTTCCTGTCTGCTTGTTGTTTAAGCACTATTGTTATTTACATCCTTATACATGTCTCTTGTTGCCAGCACAAGAATGTTTCTAACAAGCTTTTACTCCATCCAATTTTGTTATGCTGTTCCTTGTCTTTATCATTCAGTTCAAAGTACTCCTGGTCTGCTCAAAACTAGCTGTACCTTTGACTAAGTCTTTTACCCTTTCTGGATTCTGTTGTCTTGACTGCAAACTGAGGAGGGAGGGTAGTTCTGTCCTCTTTGGGGTCTTACAAGGATTAAATATAAAGGGCTTAGGACAAAATCCTTAAAAAAAAAAAGGTCTTATTATGCAGGAAGTTTGGATTTTTTGGTTCATCATCCTCCATGCTAATTATAGTGCCCAGCATTAAGTAAGGAAACATTTTGTATTTGCATGGCCATTGTATTTTCTTGCATATTTTAGTAATTCAGAATTGTGTTTCTTGCACTGAATTTCCAAACATAAATGTTTTTTCCCAAGTTTTGTTGGTTCATGTGTGTTTTTTCCTATTGAGTGCCAACTTAATTGAATTGTAATTATATTTATTCTATGTGTACTTTAAATACTTCCAAATTTGTTGATTATTTTTGGCCCATTTTACCATTTCAAATTTTGATTTAAAAAATATTACTTACAGTTATCTATTCTTCATAGGTTCTAATTAATGCCCATATGCTAAGGTTGGCATTTTATTTCTCTTATATATTAAATACAGTGTATAGTTTTTATATGATCTGTCTGGTAATGCTGATGTATAGAAATACTTATGATTTTACTCATACAATCACATATGAAAATACATATGAATAAGTATTTGAGGGCTTTTGTTTCATTTTTGCTTTAAAAGTAGATTCATATGAACTTGTTTATATCTGCTTTATTCATTGACTATTCACAAATATTCCTCTAAATCCATTAGTGAAACTACAAAAATCATCATTTTTACTGTCTGTATAACATTCCACCAAATTAGAGCAATAACTCTCAGATAATTTTAAGATTTTGCCACTGCAATGTTGCACTAAATATAATTTTATGTATAAGATAAATATATCATATACATATATTTTATATATCATATACATATTATGTATATTTATATTACATGACATAAATGTAGCACGTATATAATTATGTGTAATATCTTTATGTCATCTAGATTTATATATGATATGTGTATATGTATTTATATATGTATATCATACAATCCCATTTTTTTCTCTATGGAACAAATTATAAATGGTAAAATTTCTGTGTTAAAGTATGGAATATATATATATATATATATATATATATAAAATTAACAAAAGCCTTCTATGAATTGCTTATTTATATACCTTGTCCATGATTTTATTAAAGTATTTGTATTTTTACATTAATTTGATCAAATAGAATGTAAATAATAACCACTTTTTTGATCATGTGAGTTGAAAATAACATTTTCTTATTTTCTCAAATTACTTTTGTAGATGGTATTAGGTATATGTGTGAGATACATATATAGAAAAAGAAAGCTGTCTCCTCTCATATAATTTATAAATATTAGTATTAGTAAAGAAGATCTCTATACCTAATCAATTCATTAAACCATCTGAAATTTATTTTTAATAATATGTGTGAGACAGAGTTCAAATTATACTTATCCAGATGGATATCTAATTGTGCCAACATATTTTATTAAATGCATCATGATTTTCACACTTGCAATATCACATTTGTCATATAATAAATTTTCATATGTAATGAGTGTCATTTTTGGATTCTGTATTATGATTTATTAGCCTATTTGTCTACTGGCATGCTGCTGTACCATTTTTTACTGTATTAATATTCAACAGGTTCTGATATTTAGGTTGGCAAAAAAATGTCCCCATAACATCTTTGAATTCATTTTTTTCCTGGATATTCCTTGATTTTCATACCTTTTAATACAATGTATGATAATGGAGTTGCTCAGTTTATAAAAACCAAACAACATGAAACATAGTCAAGCCTGACTTCTCCCTTTTGCTTATAATCAGCATACCTTACATAAACCTCACCTGTTGGCTTTAGCCCGAAAATATTTTCTTAATTAAACTATTTTCACTCTTCTATCACAAAAACTCTAAGTCACAATCATTTCTTGCTTGAATTGCTCAAGGACCTTCGCATTGCTTCTCTGCTTTCACTCTTGCCCTTCGGCTGTTCATTTCCCACCCCAAAACATAATATGACTTAATATGTATAACACACCAAGCCAGTCCCTTGCCCCTGCCCTCACCATCCAATTCCTCCCTACCACATGTGGAAAATGAGGGCTTTATATTTTTTCCATGATTTGAGGCATTTCCCCACTTATTATTCTAAGCTTTGTTTTAGCTTAGTCATCATCCTGTACTCCAAAATACCTAAAGGAGTTTTAAAATTTTGTGATGTTTAAAATATTCCAAAGGTCAAAATATTTTATTGCAGTTGTTGCTTTGCTCTTCTTTTTATCTCTGCCTTGTGAAAGACTTGATTCAAATACTCACTTTGTAGTCTCTTAGGATAGGCCCATAGGTGGGTTATTTCCCTCTACATGCTCCTTGGGGCTATGGTCCAGCTGCGAGAATATCTTGTTTAGAGTCAGATCCACATGTAGAATTAGGACGTGTTCTTCTTTGTGTGCTTCCCTGAACTATTGAAGGTATTAAACCTGTGTGAACACCATGAGGATATTTTTTTGCTGCTCAGGAACAGGTGAGAGGCAGGTCTTGACTCCTACCAGAAGACAGAAGCTAAGAAGACCAGGCAATGTCAGACTCCTCCCAGGGCTGAGGTGGTCATGGTGTCTATAGATCCCTGGGGACCAATCTCACTAAGCTTCACAGTTCATTTCTTTCCACAAATGCCACTTCCTAGATTCTCAGATGATTTAAAGATCTGCAGCTGTCCTCTTAGAGGTAGCTGGAGTGTTATTCGTCTTGCCCTGTTGTCTTAGGAGTCCAATAGCCTGATGTGAGAATAGTAGATAAATTCCAGATTCTCTTGAAAAGCAGTCTTGGCCGGACGTTGTGCCTCATACCTGTAATCCAGCACTTTGTGAGGTTGAAGTGGGAGGATTGATTGAGCTCAGGAGTTTGAGACTAGCCTGAGCAAAATAGTGAGAACTCTTAACTCACTATTAGCTGGGCATGGTGGTGCATGGCTGCGGTCCCAGCTACTCCTCGGTAGGCTGAGGTGTAAGGATCACTTGAGCCCATGAGTTTGAGGCTATAGTAAACCATGATTGTGCCACTGCACTCCAGTCTGGGCAACAGAACAAGACCCTGTCTTGTAAAAAAGAAAGGCAGTCTTTCTTTTCTCTATTATTATTTCAAGCCATGTTAGACTGTATAAGAATTTTAAGCTTGTATGAAACTAAAAATAAGACATTTAGATTTTAGTTAATTTACAATTACATTACTTGATAGACGATGATACTGTAGTATTCGAAATGCCCTTATTTGCACACTTTAGATGCATAATTTCCTTATGTTTAACCTAATAGTGATTTAATAAATGTTATGTGCAATACTAATTGTAGTACTTGATATTAAGAGCAACAGTCAAATTATTTTTATACAAGAACTACTAATTTATACCTTTTTTAAAGATTAAAAACTATATATTTTTTATTTCCAAAATGTTGAATTATCAAAATACTGTAAAATACTTCAAAAATCAGCCAATCTCCAATACGTTTTAAGATGCAGCTGTAACCAAGCTACCAGATGGCACAATTACAAAAAGTAATCAAAATTTCATGAGCATATAGTTGGGACTTTAGGAGCTCTTGTATTGCTATAATGGTGCTGGAGATTTTAGTGAACTGTTAATTACAGTTTTGAAAATAAATTAATTTTAGAGAATTATGGAATTTATCCCATAGGGTTAGATCCTAATCTTATATTAGAGTACAACTTTAAAATATCATTCTGCATGACATCAGTAACGTCTTTATTTAAGAAAAAGGAGTAATATAAAGAAATTAATATCTCCATAAGAACTAGGAAATCATCTCTCTTTATAATAGTGCTGTGGTCCCTAGATGCTTGTTGTATCATGATATATGATAGTCTCACTGTTAATTACTAAGGCATTTAAAAGATATGGGCTGGAGAAATGAATCATGTCTTATGCAAGGACCCACCATCCCCTGGCTGTCCTTCGTCTTCAGGAGCCCCATTATTTTACCCAGTTATAGGCATGGCCTCCGGCAGTTCAGCAGGGTGCTTAGAGCTTGTAGACAAGGTTAAGCATCTTCATTTTTCCTGCAACTGGCATCAGCTGGCATGGCCAACCAATTAGTTAATTTTATTTATTGCCTCATTTTGGAATAAAGTCCTCATATATTTATAGCAAAAGCCTTTTAGTCTTTATCAGAGACAAGATTTAGCAAATGTAGTAAGTCAGAGGAAAGGCCTTGCATTAACTAGTAACTCTTTGGACTGGTACACTTTTTGTATGAGTATATTCACTAGAACTTTTCTGTTTCATAATTTCTATACCTATCCTATTGCAAAATCCTTTCATTAGGTTAACTGAGGAAATTGTTGAAAATCAAATTCTAAAGCCTATTCTTTAAGCATTATAGATATTAATAGCTCAATTTAGAGAATATTGCAAACTTCACTAAAACTTATTCTCTCCCTAGAGACTGTGAAAACAATGAAAGGAAGGAAGGAAAACTATCACATCAAACTAAAAAGCTTCTGCACAGCAAAGGAAACCATCCACAGAGTGAATAGATAACCACCAACAGAATGGGAGAAAATATTTGCAAACTATACATCTGACAAGGAGTTAATATCTAGAATATACAAGAAACACAAATGATTCAATAGCAAAAAAACAAATAATCTGAATTAAAAATGGGCCAAGAACCTGATTAGACACTTCTTGAAATAAGATATACAAATAAATAGTCAACAGGTATATGAAAAAATGCTCAACATCACTAACCATTAGGAAAATACAAATCATAACCATAATGAGATATTACCTCACTCCAGTTATAATAGCAATATCAAAAAGTCAAAAGATAACAGGTGTTGGTAAGGAAGTGGAGAAAAGGGAATGCTTACACACTGTTGGTGGGAATGTAGATTCGTACAGCCATTATGGAAAACAATATCGAGTTTCCTCAAAAAATTAAAATGTTCACAAAACTAGCATACAATCCAGGAATCCTGCTACTGGGTATATGTTCAAATGCAATGAAATCAGTGTGTCAAAGAGGTATCTGCACTTCTGTTACAGGGAAGACCAGCCCTCAAATTGGGCTTAGCCTAGGAAGAATTTTGGCTATACTCAGGAAATAATTCAAGAGCCAGCAGTGGTAGAAGAAAGCAGGTTTATTGATGGGGCAGAGTTACAGCCCCACAACTGCTTCTGCAGAGCAGGGCTACCCCATAGGCAGTGTGCCCAGAGTAGCAGCTCAGAGGCACTTTTCTGTAGTGCTTTTTAGTACAGGCAAATACCTGCTTTTAATTCCATGCAAATTAAGGGATAGGTTAGTCAGAAATTTCTGGAAAGGGGGTGGTAACTTCTGGGTCTTTGCCGTGGAAAGGGCAGTAACTTCCAGGCATCGCCATGACCATGGCAAGCTGTCATGGTGTTGGTGGGTATGTCTTACAAGAAGTGCTTTTTTTTTTTTTTTTTTTTTTTTTTTAATCTTGAGACCCAGTCTTGCTCTGTAACCTAGACTGGAGTGCAGTGGTACTATTTCTGCTCACTGCAACCTCAGCCTCCCAGGTTCAAGCAATTCTTCTGCCTCAGCCTCCTGAATAGAGGCTATTACAGCCACCCACCACCATGCCTAGCTAATTTTTAGTAGAGACGAGGTTTCACCATGCTGGTCAGGCTGATCTTGAACTCCTGACCTCAAGCAATTCACCAGCCTCAGCCTCCCAAAGTGCTGGCATTATAAGTGTGAGCCACCATGCCACCGTGCCTGGATAAAAAGTGTTTTCGATGCCTCTTACCTTTTTCTGCCAGACTTCAGTCTATTCTAGAGTCCAGTCCTGCCTCCTACCCTGCTTCCATGTTTACTGTAGCACTATTCACAATAGCAAAGATATAGAGTCAACCTAGGGTCCATCAATGGAAGAATAAAGAAAATATGGTGTGTGTGTATATATATATATATAATGGAATGTTATTTCTTCATAAAAAGAGTGAAATCCTGTCATTTGCAACAAAAGCTTGGAACTGGGAGTCATGCTAAGTGAAGTGAGCCAGACCCAGAAAGACAAATGCCAAGTGACCTTACTCATATGTGAAATCTGAAGAAGTTGATCTCATAGAAGTAGTGAACAGAATAGCAGTTTCTAGAGATGGGGAAAGGGAGAGATAGAGAAGGGGAGAGGGAAAGAAAGAATGGAGAGGTCGGTCAAGGGATATAAGGTACAATTAGAAAGGAGGAATAAGTTCTGGAGTTCTGCTGCACAGTAAGGTTAACAATATATTATATTTCAGAATAGCTAGAAGAGAGAATTTTGAATATTCCCACCACAAATTTTTGATAAATGCTTGAGGCGATAGATGTGCTAATTACCCTAATTTAGTCATTAGACAATGTGTACATGTATCACATCCCATTGCATTCCATAAATATGAACAATTATTATTTGTCAATTAAAACTAAAAATAATGAAGGAAAAGAAAGGACAGAAAGAAGGAAGGAAGGAAGGAAAAAAGATAAATGAAAGAAAGAACAAAAGAAGTAATGAAAGGAGGAAACTTTGGGAGATGATGGATATGTTTGTGGCCTTGGTGGTGGTGATAGTTTCACTGTGTATACTTAGACCCAAAGACATTGAATTGCATTTATCATGTATATACAGCTTCTTACATATCAGTGATACCTCAATAAAGTGCCCTTTTAAAAAGTTAAAAAGAAAATAATTAATGAAAGGAAGACACAAGCATGTTCATACAGACACAGAGATGTGGGAAATGGCAGCTTCTTGTTTCTTCACTTTTGAACTTCTGACCATATTTTCTCTACCCAGATTTCAGGCCTACTGCCAAGGTCATATCTTTTACCTGGCCTTTAATAATAATTAAACCAGTTCCATTTAAAAAAATATTAATTACCACGCTGTCTGATTCTTTCTTTTCTCTACTCATAGAACTGATCATTTTCAAAACTCTTACCACATCAGGGTCTCTGATCTACCATGCTAGTGCCCATTGTTGCCCATGTATGTATTTTCATGTTCTATTGCATAGCTGAGGTATAATTGTTCATGCTTCTGTATACATCCTTAAGGGCCTTGTTCTCCTCTTGCTCACAGGGTTAACTCAAATGTTCATCTTCAAGATACTAACATGTGAAATCCAGTGGAGAAAATATACAACTATATTGAATAGTCTGATCGTAAATGTATCATCTTAAATTTAAAGTAAGATTTGAAAAGTCTAATAGTAGCATAGTTAATTCATTCTCTCATATGCCAGAATACTGACTCTTCCTTTCAGCAAACTTCCAGTATTTCTTCTTCCTATTTCAACGATAAATCACAGGCAGTAAATGGAGAACTACATTTCCTCAGCAATATGTTTATCATCTTATCCATGTTTATAATATCTTCCTTCCTGTTTGGATCATAAATGAATGGAATAGTCAGAATAATTGCCCTCAGGAATATCCAGGAATATGCTTCCTTACATGGTAAAATGGACTTGGTGAATGTGATTAAATCAAGGAATCTGAGATGGGGAGATTATCTAAGATTATCTCGCTGGGACCAAAGTAACCACAAGAGTTCTTAGAAGTGGAAGGGGGAGGCAGCAGAGTCAGAGGGCAACGTGACTATGGGAGCACGGCTAGTGCTCTGTGATGTGTGGCTCACTTTAAAAAACGAGGAAGAACACCACAAGCTGAAGAATGTGAGTGGCCTCTAAAGGCTGGTAAAGTCATAGAAACAGACTTCCTCCAGAGCTTCCAGCAAGGAAAGTCACCTGGCTGACACCTTGATTTTAACCCAGTGAGACTGATGTCACACTTCTGACCAACAGACTTGGAAGGTAAATATGTGTGGTTTTAAGTCAGGAAATTTGTAGCAGTTTGTTGCAGCAGCAATACAAAATTCATGATTACCAGAAGCTGGGGGAGGTGATGTGGATAAGGGAAGGAGGGAGATTGATCAAAAAGTATACCAAGTTTCTGTTAGATGAAAGATACAGAATTCAATGACATACTGCAGAGTGGTGACTATTACAAATAATGCATTCGATAATTCAACATTGCAAAACTAGTGTATTTTAAATGTTCCAACACAGAAATGCTAATTATATGGGGTGATGAATTTATTTAGCTTGATTTAATCATTTTACATTGTAAACATATATCAGAACATCACATTGTATCCATAAATACATCCAATTATTATTTGTCAATTTAAATTTAGAGATAGTAGAATTGTGGAAGGGTAGTTGGGATTGTGGGGATGGTTAATGGGTACAAAATTACAGTTAGAATGAATAAGATTTAGTATTTGATAGCATAGGAGGTGAGTACATCAACAATAGTTTATTGCACATTTAAACGTAACTAAAAGAGTATAACTGGATTGTCTGTAACACAAAGAAAGGATAAGTTCTTGAGGTGATGGAAGTAAAATAAATAATAAATAAATATTTTAAAAGAAAATTAATAAATTTTACCTATTCCCGTATAAGACCAAGATCTCTACTACATCCTCTCCCTTCTTGCTTAATTGACAGATTTACTGTTAAGATTTTTCTTGTTTTTCCTATCTTAACAGCTTCTCTATTTATCCTCTATGTGTAATTATAAAAATAAACATTGACAAATATAGACAGATTTATGTGTTGCTATAGATATGTCATGCTGCATATCATACTGTAATATAACTGTGGAGACCTCATGACTCCCACTAACTGCCAGCTCTTCTCTCTTTTTATAACACAACTCAAAATGGTTTTGTATACTTGGCACATTAATTTCATGTTCTGTTTTTGAACTACTCTCTCACTTTTTCACTGAACACGTATTTGTAAATATCTTCAGAGCTTCCATATATTTCAGAACCACAATCTTTCTTCAATCTTCACCTTTCTGGATTTCTCAGCAGTTTTTAGTACATTTGCAATTGTTTTCATTCTGCTGCTGGGACAACACATTCCTACCCCAAATGTTTCTTCTTCATATGTTTTCCTTGCTCCTTCTCTTCTTTTTGATTTTAAAGATAGACAGAATCAGGGGCCAATCCTTGCAACTTCTCTATACATATTTTTTAAATAGTGTCATTCAATTTCACAGCTTTGAATACAGCCTCTATGCTGATGATTCCCAAGTACATGTCCAAGGCTGTACCATGTCTATGAGTTTCAGAGCAATGTGTCTAATTCTATCCAGCATCCCTATTAGGGTGCTTTGAGAAACTTCTATATTAAGAGGTTGCTAATGGTCTGAATATTTGTGTTGTCTTAAAATTCATGTGTGGAAATTCTAACTCCAAAGGTGATAGTATTAAGCATTAGGGCCTTTTAGGAGGTGAGTAGGTTAAGAGGAAAGAGCCCTCAGGATTGGGATTAATGCCTTTATAAACTAGGGCCAGGGAGCTCGTTCACCCCTTCCACCATGTGAGGACACAGCCAAAAGATGCCATCTATGAGCCAGAAAGATGGCCTTCAATGGACTCCAATTTTGCTGGCATACCGATCTTGGACTTCCCAGCTCCTCGTCTGTGGTGTTTTGTTATAACGGCCTGAATGGACTACATCCAATATGGAACTCCTTATTCTCCCTTTCTCTTAACCCTGCTCCTCCCCGTGGTTCCCATTTTGGGAAGTAGCACTATCATTTATCAGACTTCTGAGATCAACAACCTTGTCATCCTTACTGCTTTGTTTTCTTGGCACTGAACATACACACATAAGTGAAGTCCTGTGAGTTTTGCTTTCAAAATATATCCTAATTCACACTGCTTGCAAGTATTATCATGCTTCTGCTACCATCCTAATCCAAACCACCAAGCTGATGTGTCTTGACTTTGTAGCAGCCTCCTACGTACTGTCCAGGGTATGTTCTTGCATTTCCATGGTTAACTCTACACTGACTAGCCAGTAACTGCCTCTTGCATTGCTGATACAAAAAATATGAGGGAAGCCACCTCTCCAGCATGGTTTATGTTTACATCTTTGATTATGCTACTTGTCTATGGAAATTTTCCTAAAATTAAGCATTTCTTATTTCTATCATGGCAGGGGAGGGTTAAAATGAACATTTTCAAAGACCTCTACTTGGCCCTTCCCATCATAATGACATTAAAGGTCAAGAAACCAATGTGGAAGTTCTTCTATCTCCTAATAGGTTTATAGTGATTACGTATCTAGAAATGGATGAGTAAACACATGACCCTGTGGACTTACTGGACCCAGTTGAGGGCTTTTCTCCATTTATCCTCTGGTCTCCATAAGCCTTGGCACTAACCTTGTGATGGCATTTCATGTCCCTGAAGGTGAGAATTGCTGTGTCATTTGCCTATGCAAGCCTAGGCTGGGATTTCTGATATCCATGACCCAAATCCCTAAGAATCTACCACCAGGGCTTCCAAGGTAGGGAAAGGGAGCAGAGTGCCCTCCCTCTTATGTGAGGAAAGGAATCTCACAAGGAGGAAGAGCACATCCAGTGCCAGATTTTGTTTCTTTTTCACAGCATTCTCCCTCAGAAAACCTAGACTAAGCCTCTCAATGAGCCCACAGAAATCAAGAAAAATAATTTTATTCAAATAATTTCAGTTTGTGGCCCTGTAACTGAAATAACACAAGGAACTGCGAAAGACTGCATACTGACTCATGGGGGAGATAAATATTTAATTAGACCAACAGACACATTTAATATCTCAAAAAATTGTCCTGACACAATAATTTGACAAGGATTATAGAATTAAGAGCTTAATTCTTAATTAAGTCATTCTAATTTTTCAATGTGATGTAATTCATTTGTAATTTTATACAATAAAAATAATTTAAATATTTTGTTTTTAATTAATAAAATGTATTATTTGTTTTGATTCATATAATGGAAAGTATTTTCTTTTTTTTCTTACAAAATAAGGATTTGAATGTATTTTGAGTAAAGACTCAAACTGAAGAAAGTGTTTAAAAATAAAATATTGTATCAGGACAAATAAAAATAAGATTTTGATTCTCCCTTTTAAAATTAAGAGAGCAGACTTATTCCCCTTCCTTTTTCTTTTTTTTTTTTTTAATTGTATTTTAGGTTCTGAGATACATGTGCAGATCATGCAGGATTGTTGCATAGGTACATACATGGCAAGGTGGTTTGCTGCCTCCATCCCCCCATCACCTATATCTGGCATTTCTCCCCATGTTATCTTCCTGCAACTTCCCCACCCCCTGATATCCCTCCCCTACCCCCCTCAACAGACCCCAGTGTGTGATGCTCCCTTCTCTGTGTCCATGTGTTCTCATTGTGCAACACCCGCCTATGAGTGAGAACATTCTGTTTGATTTTCTGTTCTTTTGTCAGTTTGCTGAGATGATGGTTTCCAGATTTATCTATGTCCCTACAAAGGACAAGAACTCATCGTTTCTTATGGCTGCATAGTATTCCGTGGTGTATATGTGCCACATTTTCCTTGTCCAGTCTATCATCGATAGGCATTTAGACATTTACTTTAGAAAAGTTGTAATTGCAGGTGCTCCCTTCTGTATTTGAAGTCTATATAAAAATGCTTTTGAAAACTAAAGAGGCTTTTTGTCAGCTTTATGGCCCGAGAATGTCTTTCTCAAGGACCTGGAAGCCATCTTTTTGAAATGTAAACAGCAGAAAGATAGTGCCCCTTATATCCTAGTTTCTATGATAAGTGAGGACTCTAACTTCAGCGAACTCCTTTCTCCAAGCTGCAAAATCACTTCACAGAATAAGGATATGACAAGTTTTTTTCTCCTTTGGATAAAGTTGATTAGCTAACACAGATGGACCCTGGTAAATTTAGTATGAACTCTGTTTGGCTAATGATAATGTCAAGTCCTCTTATCTGAGGACTAGTTACTGTGTACCTTGAAAGTATCTATGTAATGGGTCATATTTGCTTGACTATATAAAAGGATGAGATTTCCCTGTCTTTGCTATCTCTTAGTGGATTGTCTGTGATACGCATCAAATTCTAATTTAATGCTTATTCAATAATACAAATGTTTTCTTCCTCTACTACCTTTGTGGAGAGGATTTCTGGGTTGGGAGAAGATTCATTTTAATTCTATTTCCCCAACAATTAATAATGTGTTTACGTGTTTAACATGAGCCTATTCAAGGTGGGGTCAAGAATGTAGAGAGGGGGTTAGCTTTAGAATAATAATGAATACAGTGATAGGTGTTTTGATTACATAACTATGACAGCTAGTTAACTTGTATGTGGTACATGGTTCATATTTTAACCACAAGAGTATATCAGTGGGAACCCAGTCTTAGAACATGTATGGATCCTTAATTTAATCAAAAAATTAATAAAGCTCAATGTATATATGCATCCTCCTGGATGAGTGCCTTCATCTTTATTTATAATTGTTGACTTATTGAGTAGTAATATATTAAATTTTTGTTACTTAATATTTATTTCTATAACAATTATATCTGCAACATATGAGCCAAATTCCAAATAAGGGCATTTTTCTGAGTTACTGAAGTTAGAATTTCAACGTGTCTTTTTGGGGAGTATATATTCTATCCATAACACATTCTAAGTACACAGTTTTCTTAGAAACATAGCCTATAATATAGACTGTAAGATACAATAAAAATTTTCCACCAAATTGAAAGTACAGTTGACCCTTGAACAGCCTGGTTTTAAGCTGTGTGGGTTTACTTATACATGGATTGTTTTCAAAAAATACACAAACACAGACCATACATGAAACCATACACATTCGCAGAGAAATGTAAACAAGGATAAAGATGCAGGATTAAATTATAACTACATGAAATTAACTATAGTGTGTACTGTACTACTGTAATAATTTCATAGTCATCTCTTGTTACTATGGGGTGAACTCAAATGTTGCCAATATCTGCTTAAAATGCTACCTGACACTAATTATCTCCTTGTGATCACTTCATCTATCTAGCAAATTGTATCACAGCAAAACGTTATCTCTCATGGTCAGTACAAAGTGACTGCTCATGGTTCTCAGCTATTTTTAATTGTGTTTAGGGCAATACTGTAAACTTTGTATAACACCATGGGGCTCATAGGAAGTGCCACCAGTGATGGAAGGTGCTGAGAAGCAAAGAAAAGTCATGATATTACAAGAAAAAGGTGAAATGCTTGATATGTACTGCAAATTGAGGTCTGTGGCTGTGACTGCCCACCATTTCAGACAATTCATCTTAGAAACAGATGGCGTAAACTCTCCATATTGATAGATACAGCTCAGTACTGTAAATATATTTCTATTCCTTATGATTTAGTAATAAACGTTTGGAGGAATCAAAAGTTATATGGGGGATTTTTGACTGTGCTAGGGATCAGTGCCCCTACCCTCTAAGTTGTTCAAGTATCAACTATAAAATAATTTTATAATCCTAAATGTTAACTCTAGTACACAACCTTTGTTGAATATAACCTTCTGCTTAATATTGCATTAGTTGCTCAAAATACAACAAAAAGTTCCCTAAGACTATGAGTTCAGTAGGATAAAAGACTATCAAATATGAATGTGAAAGTATAAAGATATAAAAAAGTATTCTGCAAGCATAGCTCATGAGCTCTACCCTGTCTTGGGGTTAGGGTGAGGCATTCATAACACCTAAAAGATTCATTCTTAGTAACTGAATAAAACATGAGCAAAGACAGAGACACATGAACTAGCCATACTATAAGCACTTTTTATTTCTATCAGTGAGGAATTGAAGGTGATATGTGAGAGAGTTTTGTGAATAGACAGAGGGAGATCACACGGCGACGTAAAAGATGGCTAGATTCCCTTCTACTGGCCAATCAGTGAGGCTTTTTACATTTTTATTTTTTTTATTTTTTTTTATTTTATTTTTTATTTTTTATTTTTTTTATAGATGATGATCAGCTTGATAATATTTCAAAAAGTTGACTTGCCCTAGGTAGGAATTTGGTGTCTGGTGGCTTAGAGACCAACCAGGAGCATTTTAATGATGTAAATATTATGAGAACCAGATGAACTGTAGAGGTATTAAGAGTGAAGAAGAAGAAGAGACAGAGCTGAATAGCTCTTCTTATCCCATAATCATTATTACATAGTATTTGACTGTAACAGAAGCTCTGGGGTATATATAGAACATAGTATCAACATCAAGTTTTAGGTGAAAACAGAGTGACTGAGAGATGGAAGTTACAGGCATAGGTCACACAGTTAATAAGTGAAAGTAACCAATCCAAATTCTTGGCCTTGTGAATGCTGGTTTATTAAATTACACTGTCTTTTTTTGTTGTTGTTCACATTTTGGTCGTGTTTCAACACATATTTTTAAAAGTTTTATAACTACCACTGGATATTATATATAGAATTAGATCATGTGAAATTGACAAAGGTAGATGAATATTTTTTTCTTTCTGTATTTAGCAAAATTCAGATAATGAAGATGCCATTTATAAAAGTAAGAAAAATGTCTAATGCAGTTTAAGAAATCAAGACATCCATTTTCAAGAAATCATCCGTGTTCTTGTGTTGTACTCTTTACTAGCATACTTTTAAAATGTATAACCATGGCACTAGAATCAGTCAGAGATGTTACCGGTTAAATATTAAGAAAACCTTTGCTACAGTGTCACAGATAAGGGGATCACTATTTACTTCTGACTTCTCTCCATTTATTCAGGTTACCTTACTAAAGTACATTTGCTACCTTCTGTTTTTGATATATGTCCATGCTCAGAGTTGGTCTCACAACTTGCTGGAAAACACAAGGCAATTACTCAAACATTGTCGGGAAGCCAATGAACAATGCATTTTCCATGACAACTGCAGATGTGATTCTGAGAATATAGCTATTGATAAAAGCAGTAGGAAGATGAAGAAATAATAGGGAAGGCTACTTTTGCCCACTCTTCAAAAACTATGAAATACAAGCAATTTCAGACAATTTTTTTTTTGTTAGTCAAGGAGAAATTTCAGAGCATTATTTTCCTCCTAAATGTCAAAGAATAAAACATGTCTTAAAAAACACATTTCTCTCTAGAGAAAACATTGCTACTCCAATCAAAAGGGCTAAATGCTTTTCAGCATAATTAAAATTTATTTTAGAGTAAATGTAGATTTACAAAGTTGCAAAAATAGTACAGAGAGTCCCAGTATAATCCATAACCCAAATGTTCTTACTGGTAACAGAAGGTAATAGAAGAGTTTGTTCTATTACTGATGGTACATTTATCATAATTAAAGAGCCAACATTGGTACATTATTGTTAACCATATTTTATATTTCATTCAGATTTCTTCAAGTTTGTACCTAAAGTCTGTTTTCTGTTTAAAATCGCATCCAAGGACCACACTTCATTTAGTTATTGTGTCTCTTTACTCTCCTCTGGTCTGTGAGAATTTCTCAAATTTTCCTTGTTTTTGATAGCCTTAGCAATTTTGACAAGTAGTGGTCAGGAATTGTAGAATGACTCTCAATTTGTGTTTGTTTAATATTTTTCTTGTGGTGAGACAGAGGTTGTGTTTTTTGGGAAAAAAAAAAAAAAGGCCGCAAGGGGTAAAGGGCCATTCTCTTCACATAATAACATGGGTTCATATTATAAATAAGATTTATTATCAATCTTGATCACCTGGCTAAGGCAGTTTGTAGCATTCTTCATTGTAAAGTTACTCTTTTTTTCCCTCTCTTTCCTGCACTAATATTTGGAAGCAGAGAAACTTTTTTTTCTTTTTGCATTCCTTGCTATGAATTTATGAAAGGTGTGAGAGTGTCACAGGTTACAAAGGACACCCACATAAGCACAGAGGACCAAGTTTTCAGTGCATGGCATGTACTTGAGACAGCTTCCTTGGGTATAGCTGTTGAGAAATAAAAATAAAATCCTGAGCCCCCCAACTGATTGAATGGACCCATCTTGGCCAAAGGGTCTCCAGAGAAACCTTAGAAACTGAGATCCCAGCCATGATGAGACAGGAAGACAGACATGCTTCCTGATACACCCTCCCTCACTAACTACCATTAGACTTTCTTTCCTAAGGGTTAAGCAGAAATCAGCCCTTTTGAAAGACTTGCTGGACTTCCTTTCCTTTTGGCGGTTTCCCCACAGCACCTGACTAGCATTTCTTCCTGATAATTGACCATGGACTAGCTCTGGCTGGTTTACGGAGGCTGCACACAGGATGCCTCTGTGTTCTCCATTTCACTTTTGACATGTAGGGTCTATTCTAATGCATTTCAATGTTAAGTCTCTACCCTAACGTGAACATACATGGGACATCTGTTAACATGGGTGTTTGCTTACTATGCATGTGTTCACACCCCTTAGTGAATATTCATAGTTCTCAGTATAATCTGTTGAACATGTACACTTAGCCAAATGTATCAGCCTAACTCCCTGTCTCATTCTTCCTTCTTTGAATTGTTTGCTTCCAGTTTCTGCTGGAGCTATGCTTCCCTGCCTGTGGAATGGTCAGCCTGCAGGCTGCAACCCTGCAAAGAGGCTATTAAACCTCCTCAAAACAAATCATTCTGTAATTGGTATTTCAAGTCTTCTAAAAAAAAATAGTCTTTCATAGCCTCCCTTAAAGAAAATAATTTGATGAATACAATTGAAGGGTTTAAGTAAATAATAAAGAGAATAATTCAAAATTAAACAGAGACTCCATGAACTACAACCACCTTAAAAAGAAAGGCATGTGTGAAAAATTTACAGTTGACTCTTATTCCTTCCTTTCCTCCCCTTTCCTGTCTCCCTTTTTACTCCTCTTTCCATCTCTACTCCTCCCTCCCTCTTTTACAGTCCCTGGGGTACCCTCCCGTCTCCTCCCAAATACCCAGATTCCTCTCCACTACCCCTTTAACCTCTGACTCAGCAGGTGTGTTCCCTCAACCTCCTTCAGGATTATGTGAGGCTATGGAAATGCTATTAGGTCAGAGTTTGTTCTTCTGGGAAAAATCTGAGCTCCTGGCCCTCCCGAAGGACTCTTCCAATCCCTGATTAAACTTCTTAGTCTTTGCTAGCCAATCTAACCTGCCAAATACTACCTACTGTATGTCCAGATAGCTATGTCCAGATAGCTATTATTCAGGATGACATAAAGCCACTAATGTCCAATTGATGATCAACAAAATTTAAACAATAAATTTAAAATTCATTCTTCATGACATTCTACCTATAATTGTCAGAACCAAAACATGAACTAAATTTGGCTTTTGGAGTTTCAAACATCTGATTTGTCTAATTCTTTCTAATGCTCCATTTTTACATTTCATTTTAGAGCTTATTTTAATATTTTTTTTTATATAAAGGGCTGAGATATCACAAAAATTTTATGTACCCTGGTGACTTACAGAAAGTCTTGCAAAATTATACTCACTGAAAAATGCTAGTAATTTTATAGATTTCTTTGTAACTAATAAGAAGCCTAACATTTATTTTTAACCATTCTTTTTAATATATGTTTATTTAAAGGTATTCTCCAAAATGTTTTAACTACATATTGTGAGTTGTGATGTACTGTGTTTTCATCATTGATCTATTAAGAATATTTCTCTCTGTTACTTTTGTGTACCCATGTGTTGTTAGAAATGTGGTGTTTATTTTTCAAATGTTTTTGGTAACTCTTTGGTGTATACTGAAAGTAAGAGAGTATTCTATAGCTGTTGTTGCAATGTTCTATATATGCCAATTAGATCAAGCTCTTAAATGTGATATTCAAATCTTCTATATACTTACTGATTATGTGTTATTGTTTCGTTATTTTTAAGGAGTTATGTTAAAATGTCCAACTCTTATTGTGGATTTTTCTACCTTTTTAGTTCTCTACATAACACACACACACACACACCTTTTAAATGCATACAAATTCAAAATTGCAACATTCCCTATCTGAATTAAGCATTTTATTATTATAAAACATCCCTCTTTACCTCTTGTAAAAATTCTTCTCTTAGATTTTATTTTGTCTGATATTAATATGACAAAGTCAGTTTTCTTTTAGTGCTTGCATAGTACATCATTTTCGTCTTTTAATTTTCAACTTATTTCTTTCCATTTATTTAATGTGTATTTCTTGTAAACAACATATAATTAACACTAAAAACTCAGTATAAACATATTTGCATTGTAGTTGGATATTTTAGCACATTTACATCTAATGAAATTATTGATAGAGTTGCATTATTTCTTGCTATTTGCTTTCTTTTAAGATTTGTTGTGTGCTTTCTTTTTGCCTTTGTTTCAACTTTTCTACCTGATTTTGTATTTACCATTTTTTTATTATTCTATTTCATCATCCCTAGTAGCCTTTCCTTTTACTTATATACTGTTAGATGATTTTCTCAATAATTTAGCATAAAGATTAGAACAAGCATTGCTGTGGTTTGCTTTGTTCTGGCCAAAACTTTTGTTTAAAGTTTCATCTCCAATATGGCACTGTTGGGAGGGGGAGACTCCTAGGAAGTATTTGGGTCGTAGGGGTGTGTCCCTCATTAACAAATTAATGCCCTCTATAGGGTTGAAGAAGCTCTCCTTCTCATAGAAATGGATTAGTTCCTGTAAGAGTGGGTTGTTAAAAAGAATCTGGCTTCCCTGGTTTCTCTTCTTCCTTCCTTTATAGCCCTGTGATATCTTTGAAAATGCTGGCTACCCTTCTGCTTTCCATCATGAGTGAAGCAGCCATAGGCCCTCACCAGATGCATATGCGCAATATTACACTATTCCACCACCAGAATTGCAAGCCAAATACATCTCTTTTCTTCATAAATTACCCAGCCTCATATGTTATAACAACACAAAATGGACTAAGACAATTATATATTTTCACTCTAATCCCCTTTTTGCTACTGTCATAAAATAATTTACATATATTTTAAAATCCAGTAGACATTTATCATTATTTTTATTATTACTATTTTTAACTCAAATAGACAGTGTTCTTGTAGATTTGTCACCAGTATTTATACACGCACTCTTCCGGTGATCTTCCTTTCTCCCTTCAACTTTGTTCTTACATCTAGTATCATTTTCCTGTAGCCTAAACATCTTACTTTTAGTGTTAGCTATTTGTTTTATCTTGTTGGTTTTCAGATGAAGTGTTATCTCAGCTTTTATTTGACTTTAAATCAGTTTTATTTTTCTTTCATATTTTAATATGTTCAAAACGTTAAAAAATATAGGTTGATTTTTTTTCTTTAGACATTTTAAAAATGTCTGTTTGTTAACTTTGACTTTCCAGGATTTCTGTTTAAGAGTAAGCTAGTCTAGCTGGGGGGTGGGGGGGCCTAGGGGAGGGATAGCAGGGGGGTGGGGGAATGGGGAAGGATAACATTAGGAGCAATACCTAATGTGGATAATGGGTGATCGATGCCACAAAACCACCATGGCATATATATACCTACGTAACAAACCTGCACATTTTGCACATGTATCCCAGAACATGTGCAAAATGTACAGGTTTGTTACATAGGTATACACATGTATACATGTATATACATGTATATATGTATATATATACATATACATGTGTATATACACGTGTATATACATATGTATATACATATACATGTGTATATAGGTTTGTTACATAGGTATACACACACAGACACACACATATATATATACACATGTATATAAAGTATATATATATATATATATATATATATATATATATATGGAGAGAGAGAGAGAAAGTCAG
Organism: Cacajao melanocephalus; assembly: GCA_963573385.1. Lineage (NCBI taxonomy): Eukaryota > Metazoa > Chordata > Mammalia > Primates > Pitheciidae > Cacajao > Cacajao melanocephalus. The sequence goes on from CAUYLG010026875.1 coordinate 73,997, forward strand.
CTACTGATTTCTGTGTATCCATTTTCCCCCTATTGGAATTCCTCTACAAAATCAGTTTTCTCAGCTCCAGTTCTGCCTTCTGTCCCTCTTCATTCTTTCTTCTTTCTTGAATGTTTGATGATAAGGCCCTTATTCTATTTTTTTAAAAAAACTAACTTATGTTACATGAAACTGTTGATGAGAAAGTTTGTTTTATATGTAAAGAAGTCCTTTGTGGGGAATTAAAAAACTATTGGTTATTCAATTATTTAACCACTGAGAAATTTAAAATGTGGAAAACATAACTGATTCAGAGAGCTTGAATGAATAAAACCTACTACACTTTTGAAAAACTACTTGACACTACCCAATTTGTACATATTTTAATTTAGTGCAGGTTGTCTACACTATTCGTGACTAAAGTAAAAGGCAAAAAGCAAGAATCACGGAAATGACCAAGCACAGTTGAAGAGACTGTACATATTTTAATTAAATTAAGAAAAGTGACATATGTGACTGCAATTTTATATTGTGAAAATAAATGGATATATTCTAAACTACTACTTTAAAAATAAGGACCATGAAATAAAATTTATTGCAAATTATTTGAAATGTTTTATCTTTTAGAAGGTAATTTTAGCTTTCCATATATTAGAGAGTAAAATATTCTCTATGCATAATAGAATAAATGAAATATATGTTCTTGTATTTAAAAGTAGTAAATATAAAAACATACATTTTCTTTGATAAACATATATAAATGTTGCAATACTAAACATACCTTTACAAAATATAATTTTAAAAATAATTTTATTAGTTTATATATTATTTTATGTAAAATAGATATAAATGAAAAAAATAGTTACGACTTGTTTTATCAAGAATTTCTTAGCTGCAGAAAACATTCTAAAATAATTTTGAATAAACTCTTATCTGTGCTGTTACAAAGGAGAACTATAAAAATGGAAAATGTTACTGCTTTTTCTGAGTGAGAAAATAAAAATATTAGTCAAATCAATTAAATATTTTATACAAAACTGCTTTCTAAGATTTAGAATTACATTACTCTTAAAAAGGTTAGATAGTGCTATTTAGATATCTTTCATATTTTTATTCATTCTAACTAAAAACATGGCTGAAATCTGTATTTTATTAAAAATTCTGCTTAGAATGCAGTTATTTGATTCTTTATGCATACAAAGAGCTCAGTAGCTTTTTTCTTCATTTTATAATTCTGCGTCCCATAGGATCCTAAAAATTTCCACTAACAGATACTATATTCATTTTTTATTGTAATTTAGCTGGAATAACTTTTGCCAAAATTTGATTTCCTAGTTTCTTAACAGCAGTAACAGTGATATATGACTTATAAGAATATAATAGACAGATGATGCTTTAGTTCCTATATCATGATTTTGACTGGGAGAAAAGTAGAGTTTTACTAATCAAGAAAAAATCACACATGTGAATGTGCACACACACACTCAATATCACTGCTGATTCTTGATCGATGAATTTCTTCAGAATATAGAAATGCAATAAAATAATATTTTTCTTTTCTCTTCAGCCTCTATGTGCCAAAGTAAATATTCACAATACTCTGGCTTCATGTGGTATAAATATGCTATTCATATTTGTACTGCATTGATTCTGGCTTTAATTCAGCCTTCAAATTTTCTGTCAATTAAATATAGAACAAATGTTTATTAATTCATTTCATTTCACCAGAGTATTTCAGCTCAGAGATTACAGCTTATTATATTTCAAAATTTGAAAGGTTAGCATAATGGATTATAAAGACTGATTTTAGATATTTTCTCCTTTCTTACCCCCTCAAATAAAACTTATGATTTCAAATGCATTTCTGAGACATGATGTTTAAATATCTTAACTTTAGCTGTTTCTGAAAACTCAGTTTTATAAACATAAGAAAGATTATTAACAGGTGTTATGTTAACTTGCAAAGCAGTTTTGAGGAAGTGGGAAAATAAAGAAGTTGTTTCAGAGCATACAGTTTCTCTTCTTTTGCCTCAGGGATAATTCAAGGTTATTTTATTTCAGGGGTAGCTGACAGAGAAGAAATTCAATTCATTTCTCAGGATTAAGGCCATATTAACATGATGGGGAAAATGAGGACATGACATAATTGCTGAAATTGCATTTATGAGTGGACATTTCACTCTATCACCTACAGGGATCATCATAAAGCATAAATCTAGTTGAAACTAAATCTCTCAAAGTCTGCTAAACAGACTCATATTTTAGTGTCCTCTTCTCCTAACATACTGGATTTCTAATACTGTCAGTAATGTAGCTACCAACAGCATAGCTATTCATGACCACTACTACTCATCTTCTCTAAATTTATCTTTATCAATTATCATCTCAATGATTAATTATCAATATTTATCCTCTCCTCTTTACAAAAGATTAAAGCTGAGTTTTGGAAAGTCTAAATGACCAAACTCAAATAATGCTCAACGTCTTTGCAAAGCCTGCTGATGTTCCCTTCTTTATGCCACCAGAGCATGACATGCTGTCAAACCTTCATGTCTTTGTGAAGACCAGATGACATTTTATTTTTTTTTACACCAGATGACACCAGATGACATTTTTTTTATTTTTTTTTACCTACTGAATTCATATAACTTCTTTAAGATTCATTACAAACATCCCACTCAGCTCAAATACTTTTTCCTTAGTGAAGTCCTACTCAGGTAAATGCTGCACTTGTTCCTCTTATCTTTAGGATATATTATATTTCATAGCAGTTTTGACATAATTGAATCTTGTATAAAAAAGTTTATAAAATCTTTATAACCAAGGTTTTGTCTTGTTGGCTTTGATTTCCGTAACATCTAACATAAACTTTATACATACATACCAGGTGCACAGTAGGAAAGTTTTAATTCCCAAATATTGAAATGATAATCTATGATGTCTTAGTACGCTGATGAAAATCAGAATTAAAATTTTACATGTATATTAGAAAATATTTTCAATATTATGTGAGAGGGATGGTGCACCCAAACAAAAGTTAAGATATGGGAAATGATTATTACCTCCCAAAGCTGTGGACAGTACATGTCCAGTGCCTTAAAAACTATAAGAGGTGAGTTCTCACCTTTTGCTCAGATGATAAAAAATATCATCATCCCAGCGGCTCTTTCTTAAATAAATAAATATGAATTTTCAATGTGAGGCTGTCAGAATGCATGGATGTCAACTTTACAAGAGCCAAGCCTGTGAATTACTAATGTAAGAAACAGCCCCTGGTATTATGGGAACAGATCCCTGCACCAAATGGATTGCCTTTCCTTGGGAGCCCTTAGCACAATCATTGGATATAGAGACATCTTCATTTTCACCTACAGATAAGAATGGGTGTGATCTGTGGTCTCAATAAGAATAGTATTCACTTGGTAGGATTTGCGGCTGCTTGGATTGCAGAAGGAATGTTCCTGCTAAGATCAAGGCAATGACCCTCCAAGGATCTGGCTGACCCTGCCCAGGATAAGGAAGCTATTGGGCGTGGCTCTGAGATTCCTAATATACACATGCCCTGTTCATCTGAGAACACAGATAAGGTGTATGAGAATATATTCTCACTCTTTAATTGTCATATCTGGCTCAAAACAAGAGTTTTATTAACTTATCTTTTTCTAGATAGGTTTTAGAGCTGAATTTCATTACTCTGTAGTAATTTCCATTAAGTATGAGAGCTCATGTACATAAAGGCCCCTTGAATTAAGGCAAATATTTTATTTCACATCTCCTCAAAATAATGAGGATTTCATTGTCACGTTTTGAATCAGAGTATTATATCAGTGATATTACTGTCACACTTTGAATCAGGGTATTATATTAGATTTTCAGCTTTTCTCCCCACTTGGATTGGTTCTTCAACAAAGAATGCATCTCATAATGAATTGCTTAAAAATGTTTTAAGTGACAGGAAACCCCAAATGCTTAGGTACTAATGTGAATTTCATTTCAACAGAATGACAAAACTTTTTAATGCTGTTTTGGAAATGCATTCACTAGGCATGCTTATCATATTTTATGCCATATACAAATGTGTGTGTTTAATAATTTCTCCTTCAAAGTGTTCAAAACTCTATTAATTTTTATCTATAAACAAATTATCATATGTCCTCCAAAGAAATGTGAGTAAAGAACTCATAATGTTCTTAAAACACTATTGGCAATATTTTAATGAGAAAAAAATTAAAATGCTATTTATTGAAAATGGTTTACTCCTATTATTTAAAATTGGCAAATTAATGACTCTGAGAGATCTTTACAGAATTTCACTAACAATTATGTTCCTTTGCTCATAATTATTGAGGATGTAAAGTCAACACTGTCATAGATTCTTCATGCTTTCAAACCTCTATGGTTTTCAATGGGAAAAAATAATGATTCTCAGTAAGGAGAAAAATTAAGTTTAATTTCGTAAACTTGCAGAGAAAGATTCAAGAAAGCTTTAGCAATAGAATACTTTCTATCCAAAATACACCGGTGAAATGTTTTTTCTTTTTTCTTTTTAATGTGGTCACAGGACAGAGGGAAACTTAAGGTCTAAAATGGGAATTGAGAAAAAAAACTAACATTTTTCTATACTAATAGGATAAAAGCAAAAGGAAACAAAATGATACACTCTATACTGAAATTTTCCTGTTGTAAAGTGTGCTTAAATCTTCAGCCCTCATATATTTTCATGTAGTTGACCCACATTGATCATGTAATTGAAGTTTGAAATTGGGAAGAAACAACACAGATAACAAATTTCAAATTATTTTATTATTTCCATAACATATTTATGAGGAAAATCACATGCCAGCCATCAGAGAGCTTATAATGCCAAAATACAGAAGATCGGTCAATAAATGTTCTACAATATTTGCAAATGTTGCCCTGACAGCAATGACAGGATGGCATGGCAGGGAGGCACATACATATTATAAGGAGAGAGTCAGGAAACTGCACAGAAAGGTGACAGCTTATACATTTGGAATAACATATAGAGGTCAGACAAGGGCAGGAGAGAATTGGTAGGACAGGAAAGGACAGATAACAACATGTAGGAAAGCTTGTCACATCATAGAAACAGCATATTGTTTGGTGTGTCTAGAACAACAGAAAAGGTGAGTGCCATATCTATAAAGGTCTTCTTATCATGCTAGGAAGTTTGAGGTTAGTCACTAAAGAAAGTAAATAACTGAAAATAACTTTATAAAAGCACCCTGACACAAGGTGCAAGGAGATTAGAAGAAGGGAGCCATGCAGGCAGCTGTGTAATAATTTAGTTAGTAAAGAATGATTGCTGGTTGGGCACAGTGGCTTATGCCTGTAATCCCAGAACTTTGGGGGGCAGAGTTGGGAGGATTGCTTGAAGCCAGGTGTTTGAGACCAGCCTGAGCAACACAGTAAGACTCTGTCTCTAAGAAAATAAAAATAAAAATAAACAAAATAATACAAAAGAGTGAAAGATTTAATTAAATGTGGTTGGTAATAGAGAAAAGGAATATAGTGCCTGGTTATAAATTTGTATTTATATGTACATTTGCAAATACATCTACATACGCAAACATGTTTTGTGTAGAACATTAGTAGATAAAACTTAAAGTAAGATACTTCTCTTCCTCAATTAAAATCCACATTCACATAATCATAGCAACAAAAATCATAAAATAACTAACTGTTCACAAAATTGTATGCTGTCATCTCTATATCTGGCTATAGAATTCAGTTCACAAATACGTTAGATTATTTCAATATTTATCTAGTTTCAATAGCCTTTCTAAAGTACATAGATATTGGTCTTATTTTCTTTATAAAATTTACATTAAAATCTTACACACAATCTTATTTAGCTTTGCAGTTTGATTCAGATTTAAATGGATATAACCTATGCTTAATACAATTAGGGAGCTGAAGAGCCTTGGGCAAAATGGTGTACTAGAGTCTCTTTGGAAACTTCTCTGGGCATCTGAGGTGATGCCGCTGCAGCAGGGTCCACATAGTAGAGGTAGAATTAGATGTTAGTACCTGCTGTGTCTGGCAGGTCACAGGCAGCCAGCTGTGAGGAACTGGATGACAGGTCACATACCTCTGGGCCAGCAGTAGAAATGGATGAAAAGTGTCAGATTTGGTGTTGAAGTGACGGCATCCACCAGCAACAAATGGGTTCCATGAATATGGTGGAAGTGTGTCTGTGTTAGTGAGGACGGAAGGATGGAAATTGGTGGAGGGGTACAAAACCACAGGGACTGCAATTTTTGGTAAATGACACCTTATGTACCAGGAACTGATTAGCTTGGAGAAATATTATTTTTATAGTAAGAAAAGCATTCGCTGTTTTTTGGTTCTTAGCCTTATAATTGTTTTGAAAAATATATTGTATCTACTGTTTACTCTCACGTTGTTCAGTGATTTTTGCATAAAACCAGTAAAATTCTTACTTGCCTAAGAATTGTTAAACCCTGGAATAGGTCATTGAGAAACAGTGAGCAATCTCTTTGAAGGGGACACTTTAATATACTCTAGGTCTTTTGAAAAGATTAAGTGGGGCCATAAGCATTCCTAATTGAGAGTAATGGGATAAACTAAATGTCCTCTTTGATTTGCTCTTTAACTTATTCAATGTAAAAATTTACGCTGCTGAGCTAGCCTTAAATTTCATGGAAATAAATACTTTCTTTTAATTAGTCTCATCACTTATTGGATTTGGGCCTTGACTCAGGCTGTTAAAAATATCAAGATTTTGGCCCACTCGATGTACATTTTTGTATTTCCAGTGGCTTTTCATCCAACTCATTTCCATTGCTCTGGTTGACCTTTATAGAGGGGCAGGCAGCAAGTACGTATGTTCCATTTCAAGTTGGTGTTAGATTTTCACGATATGGGTTTTGTCAGACTTCAATTTGCTTCTGTTTTGAATGAACCATTCCTGAAAATTCTATTTCACTTGTACAAAGATGTGACATAGAAAAAGTAATTTAACATTACACTCTTAAATGTTAAGTTGTGGAAAGCACATGAAGAGTACAGAAATCAAGCCACTTTCATATTCTTGGAGGTCATGTAAGGACAATGTCTTGTTTTGTTTTCTGTTCCCATAACTGATTGCCAAAGACTGGGTAATTTATATAGAATAGAGATGATTTATCTCATAGTAATGGAGGCTAGGAAATTCAAGATCTTGGTACTGGCATCTGGTGAGGGTCTTCTTGCTGGATCATAACATGGCTGAGGGCATCACATGATGAGACAAAGCAAGCCTGATAGCTAAAGTGTCTCTTTCTCTTCTTATAAAGTCTCTAATGCCATCATGGGAGAGGGCCTACCATATAACCTCATTTAATCCTAATTATCTCCAAATACCATTAACATATGAATTTGGAGATTAAGTTTCCAACACAATAACTTATGAGAGACATGCTTGGTCAAACCATAGCAGCCAGGATGCCCATTCCATGAATTTGAAGGTGAATGTTAAATCTGTTGAATTGTTAGCACAAAATGTCTGTCATGCAAAAGGCTGGCTTGCAGAATTTCTTTGTAGTCTAATGTTGGAGAAAAGGCCTGAAATCAACTAACAGATGGAAACTAGCTAGAGTAATTAAGAATGGAGAATTTAATCCCTCTTTACACAGCTGTACTGAATGTTAAATCGTACATTTGACCGATGAGATCAGGCAACGAGAGAAATGCATTTTTGCTAACAATAATCCATGTATTTATATACTCAAAATATTCCCGAACAAGGGAATAGACCCTGGATATCACCTTGGTAAGAATAATTTCATTTTATATTATTTAAATCATGCAAAATATGCCTGCAGAGAATTTTGATTTCTGAAAGCAATTATTCTGTTATTATTGGTTTGGTATTTCTGTGTTTTAGTTTAAATGTAAAGAATGCTTCTTTAATTTAGCTGTCAAATTATAAGAAATATAGAAAGAAACAGACATGTTATTATTCACATAGGTGACCCTGAATAAATTTTCTATCTATGCCATTGTTTGGGAAGCGTATTTTCCTGTAACTTTAAAATAGTAAATTTGTAATTATAAATAATATAATTACGACTAAAGATGGGCTTAGACCTCCAGAATATCTAAGTTAATTTATCTAATTAAAATAATTTTATGTAACACCTGACTATCACAGATGTAGCTTTATATCACATCATTACTGATAATTTAATTAAAATGTATAAAATAATATTATCCTCTTCTAATAAAAGTTATTTGAACAGTTGGAGTGACAAAACATTATTAGCTTATAGCATTAAATACAAAATATGTATTCATAAGCCATATTAATATAAATAAATGATTGAATACATACATTAAAAGAGGAGGAGGTTACATATTTCCCATTTAAAAGAATTTCAAATACTTTATGTAGGTACTCTAATCCTTTAAGAAGGAACCTAACTTCAAATTTCTTAAGTATGCTCTGGGAATAGTGACTTCCTTCCAAAAAGTCCAGCAAGGCAGGACCAGGGGAAGAGTAACTCTCCAGTGGAGAAATCTAACAAACACTGCCTCAGCTGTGTGGTCAAGGTCAACATCAACAATAATAAATCATGTTAATAGTATGCGCCCTTGATATGATGTGATGATAACGACATTTTACCCATGTGGTCTTCCTCCCAAAATAGGTAACTTTAGTCTAATCCTGAGCAATATCTCAGACAAGTTCTAATAAAAGGGCATTGTACAAAACAACGGACCAGTACTCCTCATAGCTGTCAACATGATCAAAACCAAGAAAATTTGAGAAACTATCACAGCCAAGAGGAGTCTAAGGAGACATGATGACTAAATGTAATGTGCATACTGGATGAGATACTGGAGCAGCAGATCACTGGGTTAAAATGAAAGATATCTGAATAAAACATGGACTTTAGTTAATAATAATGTATCGGTATTACTTGGTTAATTGTAACGAATGTACCACACTAACCAAGATGTTAATAATAGGAAACTGAGTGCACTATCCATTTGATTTTTCTGTAACTCTAAAACCGGTATACAAATAAAGACAATTTAAAATATATTTCTAAAAAAATTTCACACACATTAAATTTTAAAAATTCATTTGAATGCTTGACTTGGTATAAATTACGATATTGTTAATGAATTGAGTAAACATTTTCAAAACTCTGATGAAGAAACCAATGAATTCATGAAACTGCTAATCAAATCAAGTAAAACTTATGTGAGATTTAATAGCTGATAATGTTTATATAATGTTTATTGTAAACATTATTGGTTCTTTAATTAAATGTTTTGTTTTTCAGATTATGAAAAACATTTCTCTTAAGCTATAAATTCAATAATAATTTGTTCTTTTTATAGCAGGATACCATTGGAAACATTAGTTGTATTACCAAGGCTTTGAATGGGATGCCATATTTTAAATTGTTTATAGGTACTGCCCACAAAGTCTGAAGTCTACCTTGATTTAGATTTCTAGCCCTGACACATTTTTAAAAGTTCAGTCTGAGATTTTTCTGTGGCCCAGGAGGTTAAGAAGGGTGGGCTCTCACTCATATGCTTATGGTAGACTCTCTGAAGAACTCTTATGCCCATGTGCCTATAACAAGAACTTTTAACTAAATGTAGTAAGGATGGGTTTAGACGAAAAAGAGGTAATCAAGGAGAGAACAAAGCGTCATTGTTATCCTAAATGTCACTTTTGAAATTCTCGTTTCTGAGATTACTCCAAGAATGTTGTTCATTTCTTATCCTTAGTGTCCCTAATACATTTATAGCACCTCCTGAAAGATGGATAAATGCTGTATGATAACACTGATGATGATAATGACATAATTCTATGAATTGTCTAACTTCTACAAGTAAGAATATATGTTTGTGCTTGACTTACCATATCCACAAGTGCCATTAATAGTCTCTGTGGTCTAATGTTGCATCTCTATATCATGCTTTTAGCCATTCTTCGATCACTTATGACAACAGAAAGGAAAGTTCCACTACAAATATGCAAAATATCCCAAATTGGTACCCCAGAGTCTCTTTCTGAATTATTTTACTTTGCTATGAAAACTCTCTTTTCCATCAAAGTGTTCAGGATGCTTATGCTCTCACTAGCTTCCTCCTGTGCTGAAATCTGAACCAAAGAAAAAATGCAATATCCCTTCTTTAAACTACCAGAGTTACCTGCAGTTTAAGATTTTCAATTAACTCTGGGATGAAAGGATTTAGTTATGTTGGAAAGAATTTCAGCGATCATTGAGCAAGTCAGGAAGGCATATTTTAGAAGCATGGATCTAATTTTCTAAAATCCCATCACCTAGGCAGCAGCATATTCTGTGCCCTTCTGAGTCCAGATCTGTTGTTCCTATTACTCAGCACATCATTTTCAGGACTTGAAACGTCCTTGACCCTGGGAAAATAAGCAGTTTCGAAATATCGTATCTTTGCAAAAATATGAAGTTTATAATGAAATTCCTTCTTGTAGTACTTCAATATCAATGTTATTGTAAGATTTAATCAGTGTATTTTTTGAGCATGTTGAGATCTTTTAAAAATGCCAGTCAATCAATAAAAAATATTTTCTGTTACATGTCACCTTCTATCATATTACAAACTAGAAAAATATACCTTTCGATATTCGAAGGGAAAAATATATGGGGGGGATGCTAAGTGTTTTATGATAGAATAATGAAAATATTCAAAATTAATTCATGAAAGCAAGCAGTTTTATAATGCAAATATAAAAACTGAACTTGATGAACAGTACTTGTTCAGAATTAATGTTCACATTTTCACAAAGTTGTGTCTGTCATTTAGATTGAGGTGATTTCACTTTAGATTTGCCAGTTTACTTAACTTCATGATTCCCTTCTATAATGTTCTGCCATTCTTCAAATTTTCAATTTCTGTAGTGCTTGTTGGCAGCAATGATTCACTGCCTAGAAAAGGTGCCGGAATACGTGATATTATATCCCCAAATCCTCATATTACCTAATATTTTTCTTTCTTATTTTCCATTGCCTAGAGACCTTAATATAAACTTTACTTTTGGGGTCATTTGTAAATTTACTGTACATAAGAAGTTATTTCTATTTATTATTAATAGCAGTTACCACCATGAAAAAAAAATCTATGTACTGTCTGAAGTAAAGTTGTGAAAACTGATTCTAAAGCCAAAAGAATCATTTCTAGCCTTGAGACTGGAAAGAGAGAAGGAAAAAGTTGTTTACAAGTTAGTTACGTCCAAGTGGTTCATTAATTATAGTTGGCTAGTATGAGTCATAATGATCAAACAAATCATTATCCTTTTAGGACGGAAATAGAAAACCTTACAATATTTGACATTTTTAGCCACCATATTTTCTTACAGAATTTTGATGATAGGGTCAGTTTTTGCCTAATCACTTGTCTTCACAAATTCTACAACACAGTATATAATCTCTTTCTTCAATTTCTTAGTTTCAGGGTACTCAAGTGCTCAACAAACACTGCCAGAGGAGAAAAACAAAAAACAACTTCTTTGGATATAACTTAAATAAATGCATTTTTATCTGGAAAGCAATTAAAAATGAAGTTATTTTAGTCTTCATTTTCAAGTGAAACCCAGAAATATAAATTCTACATTTCAAAGAGGGATTGAAGACCTCTTGTACGTCTTTGTAAAACTTACAAATGTGGTTTCTACAAATACTGTCAGCTTACCAAAGAGGATTGAAAGGCTAACATTGGAAGGAGCTTTAGTGGGACAACCTACATCATTTGATATTTGTTTCCTAGAGTTTCTCAAACATGATCAACCAATGTTTGACTCACACCTGAGAAACAAACACATGTTGGCTGATTAATGTGATCCCAGGAAAAGGAGAGACATTAGAGGTGTGCAGTTTCTGACCGTGTCAAGTCAGAGGTCCTGTGAGTGCCTCCTATGGGCGGGGAGGAATGGGAAGCCAGTGTGGAACTGCCATAGATCTTGTCTAGGATGGCATCTGAGAGAGCAATGAGAAATAGACATGAGAAAGAGAAAGCTGAACATGTACTGCCTAAGCTTCCATCCTCCACCGCAGAGGAGTGACAGAGGGAAGAAGTGTGCAGATTTCTGGACCACCAGCAAACCAGCTCAGCAGAGGAAGTGGTAGCTGTAAAGAACTGCCAGGCACAAGGGAATAAGCAAGAGTGCTGCTCTCATTCCTTACATGCTGAAATCCAAAGAGTTCAGAAACCACAGTCAGCGGAGCAGAATGGAAGCACCAGTTAGAGAAAGAGAGAAGAGAACATACTCAGGCCTTTACCATGATTGGCTCATAATAAAACAGGGCTGGAGTGTGGTTAACTTCGAATGCAGTGGGAAGATTTATGAATAACTGGAATTGGAAATATTCACCTGAGTCAGTTGCTGTGACTAGAAATAACTGAAGGCCTCCTTATCTGAAAGTGTTACTGGGAGAGGGAGTTCAAGTTCTTGGCATTTTGAAGAACGAATGGGACAAAACACACAAACAAAGCAACAGAAGAAAAGCACAGATTTATTGAAACAAAAGTACACTCCACAGAGTGGGAGCCGGCTTCAGTAAGAGGCTCAAGAGTGCTGGTTCCAGAATTTTCAAGGATTTGAATACCACCCTCTCGAGGTTTCCCATTGATTGCTTGATGCCCATCTTCAATATAAATTTGTCATGACAGTCATTTATGCTTTTAAAGTTTCTTTATTATGAGACATATAAAATATTTATAGTTATGGATAAAATGTGACACAAAATTCTATGAGAAATCACATTTTCAAAATTGTTTTAATAAAAATCACTTGAATTATATCTGATTATATTACTTAAATTTATATTTACTTTATATGACAATAAAGCTTTAATGTACACACACACACACACATAGCTAAATTAAGAGTGTCACCTCCATACAGGTAAACAAAATATATGTGTGAAGTAAATCAAAACTCTAGCAATAGTAGACAGATAATTCTGGGAGTCAGTCATATGCTGTAAACATTTTCCATTGGTATCACTAGTTTCCTTTCATTTCCTGTTTGGAATTTTTTTCTCTTTATGCATTAATTTTAACTGGCAAATTAAAATTGTATGTATTTATTGTGTACAACATGATATTTTGAAATATGTATACTTTACGGAATGGCTAAATCAACCTAATTAACATATGCATTACCTCACATACTTATCATTTTTTGGTGGTGAGAAGACTTAAAATTTATTCACTTAGCAATGTTCAAGAATACATTTCTCTTGAATTATTTCTCTTATAGAATTAAAATTTTGTATAATTTGACCAATATCTCCCTCTCCCACATCTTCCAGATCCTGGTACCATTATATTATCTACTTCTATGATTTTATCTTTTTTAGATTGCAGGTGTAAGTGAGATCAAATGGTATTTGTCTTTCTGTGTGGCGCTTATTTCACGTAACATAATGTCCTCCAGATTCATACATGTTGCCTCAAATAACAGGATTTTCTTCTTTTTTCAAGGCTTTATAAAAACTATTTTTTAAAAAATGTGTGGTTACATTGTAGGTGTATATATTTATGGTGTACACTAGATGTTTTGATACAGGCATGCAATGTAAAATACACACGTCATGGAGAATAGGGTATCTATCCCCTCAAACATTTATCCTTTGGGTTACAAACAATCCAGTTACATTCTTTATTTTAAAATCCACAATACGTTATTATTCTTTTACAGGTTGAAGAATATTCTATTGTTTATATATACCACATTTTTAATGCATTTTTCTGTTGGCAGACACTTAGGTTAGTGTGAGCTAATTTACACGTTTGTATGATATAGCTATCTATCTATTCGTTCTGTCTATCCATGTATCCATTCTGTTAATATCTATCTATCTATCTGTCTATCTATCTATCACTATGAATTTATATTGATGCATCTGATTTCAATGTAATACCACAGATATCTTTTTGGTCTTTACTCTTTGCTTATTTGTAACTTTTTTCTCCCACTAATAAATTATATTTTCAATCCTTATATACACATCAAATATATTTGCTAATTACCTTTTAGCATTTATCCATAGCTCTTGTTGCCTTTAGCCTTATAGTATCTAGTGAAGGTCCGGTTTCAAAACATTACATAGGTCATTTCTTTCCCTATTCATCCCTTTCAGCATTTTTATTTAATAAATTTTAAATAGAGTTAAAGTTTAATTCTTAGGGATTTTATTCCTTTTTTTGGGTGGTCTCTGGCAAGTCCTGCTTGGTGTGTGTGTGTGTATGTATGTATGTATATATACATATATATAATTTTATATACAATTTAATACATAATTTTTATATACATATATAATTTTACTAATATTATTTACATATATTATTATAATTTAAAAAATTATGTGGTCTTTTGCTCTCAGGCTCATGTTGTGTCACATACAATGTGTATGTTGTTGGTATGAAAAGACTGCAATTCAGGTTTTTTAATCAGCCTGGCTATCTAAGCAGAGTTGATTTGGATGTTGCAATGGCCAAAATGATGTCTACAGCCGTCTAATTTACCTGCTACATAGACACTGAAGAAACACCATGCTTGAAAATGACTTTAAAATAAGGTGGCTGACAGTAGTTATCTCCAGTTATCAGAAAGTAAGAAAACCTTAATAAACAAAGCAATATTTTATCTTGGCTTGTAAATCTTTCTCATTGTAAACATTGGTTTTTGTGCAACATCCTTTATTTTCAGATGTTACTCTCTTTAATTTCATCATTGCAGATTGTCGTAGGAAAATCCAGCTATGCAGCAATGCCCTGAAGAATTGCAAGAGATGAGAAACACATAAAATTGAGGACTTAAGAGTCTAGCCAAATGGCTTTGGAAAACTTAAGTGATAGTTCAAAATTATATTGTCAGGGAATTATAGAGTGCAAAGACATTTGGCATGATATAGGGAGATCAAATCTGTCAGTCAATAATGAAATAGTAAAGAAGAGAGTGAGAAAACAACTTTAAGGACAGTTTGATAAGGGCCAACTGCAGAACTTCAGGCTGCATAGAGGTGAAGCTTACCCAGCCTCATGAAAGTCTTTGAAGATATTACTGTCATAATAAATAAGGAAAATTCAAGTGATGAAGCTGCACTTTGATTTTCTAAAATGAATTTAGTTGTGTTTCACATCAGAGAGTTTAATTGCCAAGGTGAGGTGTCACAGGATAGGCACAGACATGAAATAGGTAGAAAAGTGGGCTTCTAACCTAGTGAAAAAGAAGTTTAAACATGGGATGGTGAGTTCTTTACTCTTAGAAGTGATTTGGAGAATTTTACTGGCCAAGAGTAGCTCTAGATGTTTTTGTATTACTATTTTTCTGTAAGTCATGACGGGTCCCAGTATAATAAGATTCGAGAGTGGTGTAGGGATGTGTTTTACTTTCAACATGGGTTGGAGACTTTCTTTCTTACAGAATGGTTCATTGCAAATATATTGAAGCCGATAGCCCTCCGTTCATTTTAATGCCTAGAAAAATATTAAGGGAAGAGATGAAAATATATTTTATGTGAAATTGTATCACAATTTAGGGAAATATAAGCAAAATATTCAATTTTATACAGCAAATTGAAGATGTATCATATACAATTGTAGAGTATTATCAACCAAATCTTGCTAGAGTACAAATGTTATAAGAGTGGTATCTTTCCCTGCAACTATCACATCATTGAGCCCCTAGTAGGAACACACATAGAAATCCTGTTGAAAATAAATGCATAAATTATACAAGGTACGTTTTAAAATAATCACTTTTTAAAAAATTTCTCACTCGTTCCTCTACATCCCTCTATTCTCCAAAAGAAAGTCATGGATAGTGTAAGCCACTAAAAGTTGCGATTGGAAAACAAATTATACACTTTTAAAGTCAGAAGAAAAACACACTGCATAAATTTAAAAAGCAAATGCTTGCTCTTCTCACAGGGAAAGAGAGAAAGAAGGCTTTATTGAGTCAGCCAAATGTTACGTTGTCCATTCCTAGTTAGGAACGGAGCACTTCTTGATTGGACAAGTCTTCTGTGGGAGAAATGCAGGAGTCAACGGTGCATCTGCCATGTCGTTCCAATGGCTATTCACATTTGGCAGAATCAATGTTTTGAGATCAATACGATTCCAGGCAAGATGCTTCTAGATCTTCCTGCTTCCTTCACTTCTAGTCTTTCAGTTACACCTCTCTAATTTATGTTGCTAGACATGAATCATCCCTTTTCTTTGGAGAGCTTCATGAGAATGAGAATCAGGAAAGGCTTAAATACAGGTTTACATATTACACTGTAACATGAAATTCTTTAGGCATTAAATATTGAGCTAAAAGTCCTTTTAAAAATAATGGGTTTTGTTTATTTGTTTCATTCTGTATTCTGTGAACTTAGAAAAAGGACACCTTAAATGGGACAATATTGATCAGGTTATAACTACATCTATTTCCAGTAATCTAAAGGTAAGGCCATTTTTCTATGTAGGTTGCAAATTCTGTAACTGAACTTGGGAGTAGGCAAGGTATACTATGGATGGAGAATTGTATGATTTTGATGTAAAAGAAAATAGTGTGTTTTAAAATGTTAATGTCACAAGGCAGTTTAAAAGGCACCAAATGAATGGCAAAGTGTTAGTATTTAAATTATTACATTTAATTCTTTAGTTTATCTGGAATTTTTCTGGTGTCAAGGGAATAATAAGCAATTTAATTTGACCATTTTGGACTAATTTATGTTTTCCCCGTTGGTTTCTGTGATCCATTTTACTTTTATCATGCCATATTTAACTTGAGAAAAGGAAATGTACCAACACGTTTATGGAGGAACTCCTCATAGCATTATAGTTAGTTATCTCATCATCTCATTCTACTACAACCCATCACCATAAATACCCCATCTCACCAGAATTGTGACTTCTATTCCAGTAGGTACATTTGGGGGTGTGTGTATGTATGGGTGATTCTTTTCTTTTTCTTTAAATATCTTTAAAAATTTATCTTTTCAGAAAACTCTGGTTCTATGTTTTTTTGTTTTTTTTTTTGAGATGGAGTCTTGTTCTTGTTACCCAAGGTGGAGAGCATGATAGCGCAATCTCAGCTCACTGCAACTTCTGCGTCCTGGGTTCAAAGGATTCTCCTGCCTCAGCCTCTAGCGCAGCTGGGATTACAGGTGCCCCCTACCACACCCGGCTAATTTTTGTATTATCATTATTACTATTATTTTAGTAGTGATGGAATTTCCCCATGTTAGCCAGGCTGGCCTTGAACTTCTGATCTCAGGTGATCCACCCCCCTCAGCCTCCTAAAGTGCTGGGATTACAGGTGTGAATCACTGCGTCAGGCCCCATGTAATTTTAAGAGAGGAAAAACAAACAACCACACCAACCAAAAAAATCATCTGGCACTCAAGCTAACTTACTAAGGAAACTCTTTCTTAAATTCGCCTCCATGAACACCACAACTACAGATGTGCAAATGTGACAATTTCTCTAAGTCTTTGTTCAGTTTCCCAGCTTGGCCTTCGAAGGATATCTGTGTATGTCAACCCCTAGCAGAGAGCAGCTCCACTTACGGATACTACATTGAATGCGATGTTATTGCAGCATATCTTCACTGACACTTGGCACAGGGCTGTTGTTACAGTGAAGCCATTTCTTACCGTTTTTCACGTGAACAGCGAAACTGTTTCATTTTTGCCCAAAATAGCAGCAATGCAGTTTAGGATTCTGTCCTAAGGTTATATAAAGTTCCTAGTCCTGCACTTCAAAGTTGTCCACTGTCAACCTGATGGATTCTCTCTCTTCTAGGACATTGTCCTTGTCTGCTAAATTTATAATGTCAGGTAGGAAGTGACAAGTCCTTTAGGCATGGAGGAGGATGGAAACTAAACCTTGTGAAGACCCATTACATTTCTAAACTGTCTTGGCCTCCAGTGATGTAAGGCACATAGGGACATACCCTCAATGTGAAGAACATAGTCCTGCTACTTAACCATCATAAGGTTGGAAGGTACTAGGAGGATCGGTGTACTTCCATACTTGGAAGGTAGTAGGAGGATCAGTGTAATCTTTTGGATTTTAACAACTTATAAACCCCAAATGAATGACCTTGTGCAACTCATTTATCATATAACCAGAAAAGTTGCTTATTTCAATAAAGAGAAACCTTTATAGTTTCAGTAGTGCTTGAAGTGTCTGAAGCAGAGGTGGGCACAATTTGAGGATTGTAACAAAATTAACAAGAGAATTTCAAAATCTCTTGGAGGATTTAGAGCAAAGCCATATTTTCGTTAGCATATCAATAATTCCAATTTTGAAACAGATAATTTCCTTGCTGTAGGAATCTAGTGGAGTCTAAATACTTGACCACTGATTTCCAGGAGATTTTGTAATCCAGGGCACATATTAAACTGACAGATAAAGTATCTGTCTTGCAACGAAGTTATTTGGCCCCATAAAGTAACTTATGTCTTACAAAGCATCTTCTTATTACATGGAAATGGTATAACAACATCAGATGCCCAGGATCATTGAAAACACAAGTTCCTTAAATTAACACCTATTTATTTACATGATTTCTTAAACACCCCATATAACATACCTAAGGGGTTTTAAGAACCTAAGTCCATCAACTAGGCATATTCTGTAGTTTCAAAGAGAGTTTTCTATGAGTATCTGACAAAAAATAACAAGACTTTACCATTTTTAAAATGTTTTACAAAGAAATACTTCAGTATACCACACATTCACAGGGTTCACAGGTGTGACCAGCGAAAAGACATCCTGGACATAGGTTCAAGAAGAATGTTGATGGCCCATTCGGCCTGGAAGATGAGTTAGTATGCAGTCAAAACTTATAACGACCACCGGGAAGATCATAAAGGGTTGTGGAAGAGAGAAAGAATAGAGAGAGGCACAGGGCCTGGGAAACAGTAGGTGCCTGCCTCCAAGGAGTGGTGCAATGACTGGGTCCCATGGTTATTGAAGAGTTAAAGGATAACTCAGTCCTGAAAGATTTATGATCAGTTGACAGCAAAAAGCATTTTTTCCCCTAAACGCTTGGGGAAAAGGTACCTTCCCAATGACAATGTGTGGCCATTCTAGCCAGCCCTTGTTGGTTGGCCTGTGAATTTTATAGATCATAAGATGGTATCTTATCTTACTATTTCATACTTTTTGCAGTATCCTTATAATAAATATGTAGCAGTGAAGATAAAATGAGTATGTCACTTCCATTCAACACAAAAAAAAATCTAACGTGTATAGATGAAGTAAAAAGAGAAGATTTTTAGATATTATCACATATGTTACTTTCTTAGACCCTGCAAACACAGCTGTTACATTTGCAAAAGATGGAGCTGTCATTTCCCTGGGAGAGTTGTCAGATATATCAGCAATGATGGTAACACATTCTTAGCAACTAAATGCCTAACAAATATGTATTTTTAAAGATGTAAGTTTTATTTTTTTTTTTCTATTTCTAGACTAGACGTTAGAAAGTAGGGGGAAAGGGATTGTATGCTGACACAGGAGATGTTTATGCAAAGTTTGTGCTTGACCCCTTGAGATGAGTCTTCAATGAAGAGATATAGTGATATAAACCTTGAAACTTGGGGAATCTAAGAGTGACACAACCAGTGCTGTATGTTCCAGAACATATATAGGTTAGGGGAGGTGGGTCTCAGGGAGAAATCTCCTACCCCATTGGGATGAAGCAACATAGAGTAGAACTGTCAGTGTGATGTCTTTAATGCATTATTCCAGATTTAATAAGAGTAAAGTCTCTGATGGCTGTAGAATTAATAGATATGTTAGGCACTAAAGAATGTCACATGGTGCTGGCTGTTTCTAACTGAGAGGTCTGGAACCCAGGAACTTAGGGAGAGGCTGGAGCATTCAGGCCAATGGCAAAGTAGGCATGCAATGCAGTATTTAGCAAAAAAAAAAAAAAAAAAAAAAAAGAATGCCATCAAATAAGACTTAGAAGTAGATATTCTGGGAAGAGTGAAGCTTCCCATCACACACGAAACTGAGGCTAACTCTACTGACTCCTTGCACTAAAAATATTCTAATTTTAAACTTAGACTCTGTTGCAATGTTATTCAAACTAAATGAAAGGAACCAAAAGTGAAGTAATTCCTTGTTAGCCAGTTAAAACAGGTCTGATATTTTGGTTGGATCGTTTAACTATAGAAAGTAAATTATTAACAGTTATCTGTCTTAGCAACTATTGCTTCATTCTTTCAATTTAATAGCACAATCAGTAAAAAAAAGAAACAAATGCAACTTTTCTAAGTTATATTAAAAACTAAAATAAATAATTCTATTTCTTAGGGGCAGGCCTAAGAGAAATAGAAAAGATGAGGCAGACACTGAAGAAATGTAAGAAGAACTAGGCATGTTCTTGCAGTAATGATCCACTGTTTGTTAACTACCCTTTCATGCAATTTCACCCACTGAGAATTAAAAATTACACAGTTAGAGCCCCTTCCTTGTAATGCCATTTCTTGTAGAATCAACCTTGGAAAAGAATGTGAAGTAGAGTATGTGTGCCTTTGTGATCTCTAACATTGTGTATCTCATACCTGTCCCCAAACAGTCCCTTTCCATATTAGTTTTTCAGTATGAATTTCTTACTGCAAAATGCTAATTTAGTGCTGACAAATATTAGCAATATATAATTACACAATATTCCCCCTGCCATATATATATGTGTACTTATATACATTTATATTACTCTCTCCCTTTTTCTATATGTAGATAGATAGGTAGATAGAGAGATAGATAGATAGAGAGATAGATAGATAGATAGATAGATATGTTACTCAATGACTTATCTTCAGGAATCTATCAAAAAGAAGGTGACAATAATTCTAACTAATGTATACATTTCAGCATACATTTACCAAAAGGCAGAAACTTAATGTCAGAAACTTAATGGATTAATATATTAGGAAGACTTCAGGTAGTAAAGCATTTGAGTGTTGCAGATATTTTTAGATTTCCATTTACTAATATATTTTTCCATTAAATACATATTGAATAGCTACTATCAACTAGCATGATTGTAACAGAAGCATTAGAAGGTTCCAACCATATGAAAATCCACAAAAGAATATTCTATGTAGTGGGAACAGAAAGGAGAGTGTACAACAAATGTCATTCTTCAAATTGTATAGAGAAGACATATGGAGAATTGGAGTGAAAAGACCAGTTAGGAAGTTAACCCAGAAATCCTGGATAGAGATAATGGAGTTTTTCGAATTAAGGTTGTGGTACTTATATTCTGAAGATCAAATAGACAAGATGTAGTGGTGGACTGATGTTAAAGACAGGAGGGGAGCATTGATGAAGGAGAGATACAACAGTTAGGAATGCTTTCAGCTGCAAGTAATAAAATACCTAACTTTAGTGGGTTTACAAAGGGTGGTTATCTTCCCCATTTAAGAAGTCTGGCAGTGAGCACTTGCTGGTAATGGTTCTGTTATTTACTAGTGCCGTCAAAGATCCAAGCTATTTTTGTGTTCTTGAATCTGTCACTGAAGACATTTTACTGATATATTTCTTGTCTTTTTGTCATATGAAAGCAATCATAGCTATAGACATCATGTTCACCTATTAAAAGAAGGAAAGGTGAGATTTGATGGTATGAGTCACATCTATCCTTTAAAAAATGTGGTATTTATTTTTATTTATTTATTTATTGGTAGAGACAGGTTTTGCCATGTTGCTCAGGCTGGTCTCGAACTCCTGAGGTCAAGTGATTCTCCCACCTTGGTCTCCCAAAGTGCTGGAGTTACAACCATGAACCACCACACCTGACCCACATCTATCCCTTTGATCTAGACCAAAAAAGCCACAGTGAAAGTTTTAAAAAATCTATAATTCTGTTTTTCATTGTCTAGAAGTTGGTCACATGGCAGCCTATGGCTGCATGCGGAATGGAAATGTGGGCATCTTGTTTTCTAGACAATGGAGTAAAGAAGGAGCAAAGAAAAGGAAATTGGTCAAAGTCTATGGTTGCCAATACACAGGATGATCCATAGGAGAGTTAGTGGTGATGTCAGGTTTTTTGTCTTGTGCAATTACAGGGATGCCATTTAGAAAAGAATAAGGAGACAGTAGGTGGGAAGAGTTGTAAAGAAAAAGTTTTGTTTTAGACATGATGTGAACATGTTAATTTGAGACATCTGTTAAATATCCACATGGAAGTAAGACAGTTGAATAGGACAGTGATGACAAAAGGATAGGTTAGAACTAGGAACTTCTCAGTTTTCTCACAATGTGAATTGCACACATGAGTTTCAAAAATCTGATAACTTCTAAGATATACTTTCCTCATCTAAACCAAGTCTTTCCCCCCTAATATTAGGAAAGAAAGAAAGAGAGAAGGAGGAAGGAAGGAATAAATTACTAGGAAAATATACTTTTTTAAAGTTAAGGAAACAATTAAAAATATATATGAGCAAACACTCAGATTATAGTTTTTTGTAGGAAAATTATTTTGAGCATTTTACTTTTTTTTTCCAAAAAATGAAAAGCTTAGAAAAGTTCTAATTATAGCTGGGTAAAAGATATTTTGTATTTTTAAACATGTGTTTTGAAATTAATTAAAAACAGAAAATATATTCTTTATTATATATATATATTTAATTATACTTTAGGTTCTGGGGTACATGTGCAGATCATGCAGTATTATTACATAGGTACATACATGGCAAGGTTGTTTGCTGCCTCCATCCACCCATCACCTACATCTGGCATTTCTTCCCACGTTATACCTCCCGAACATCCCCATCCCCCACTGTCCGTCCCCTAGCCCGCCCCAATAGACCCCAGAGTGTGATGTTCTCCTCCCTGTGTCCATGCGTTCTCATTGTTCAACACCTGCTTAAGAGTGAGAACATGTGGTGCTTGATTTTCTGTTCTTGTGTCAGTTTGCTGAGAACGATGGTTTCCAGATTCATCTATGTCTCTACAAAGGAGATGAACTCATTGTTTTTTATGGCTGCGTAGTATTCCATGGTGTATATGTGCCACATTTTCTTTGTCCAGTCTATCATTGATGGGCATTTGGGTTGGTTCCAAGTCTTGCTATTGTAAACAGTGACACAATGAACATACGTGTGCGTGTGTCTTTATAACAGAACAATTTATCACCCTTTGGGTAGATACCTAGTAATGGGATTGCTGGGTCAAATGGTATTTCTATTCCTTGAGGAATCTCCACACTGTCTTCCACAATGGTTGAATTAATTTACACTCCTACCAACAGTGTAGAAGCATTCCTATTTCTCCACATCCTTTCCAGCGTCTGTTGTCTTCAGGTTTTTTACTGGCAGCCATTCTAACTGGTGTGAGATGGTATCTCAATGTAGTTTTGATTTGCAGTTCTCTAATGACCAGTGATGAGCTTTTTTTTTCATGTTTGTTGGCTGCATAAATGTTTTCTTTTGAAAAGTGTCTGTTCATATCGTTTGTCCACTTTTTAATGAGGTTGTTTGTTTTTTTCTTGTAAGTATCTTTAAGTTCTTTGTAGATTCTGGATATTAGCCCTTTGTCTGATGGGTAGATTGCAAAAATTTTTTTTCCCCATTCTATTGGTTGCCGGTTCAGTCTAATGATAGTTTATTTTGCTGTGCAGAAGTTCTTTAGTTTAATTAGATCCCATTTGTCTATTTTGGCTTTTGTTGCCATTGCTTTTGGTGTTTTAGTCATGAAGTCCTTGCCTATGCCTATGTCCTGAATGGTATTGCCTAGGTTTTCTTCTATGGTTTTTATGGTGTTTAATCCATCTAGAGTTAATTTTAGCGTAAGGTGTCAGGAAGGGGTCCAGTTTCAGCTTTCCGCACATGGATAGCCAGTTTTCCCAGCACCATTTATTAAACAGGGAATCCTTTCCCCATTGCTTATTTTTGTCTGGTTTGTCAAAGATCAGATTATTGTACATGTGTGGCATTATCTCTGAGGCCTCTCTTCTGTTCCATGGGTCTATATCTCTGTTTTGGTACCAGTACCATGCTGTTTTGATTACTGTAGCCTTGTAGTATAGTTTGAAGTCAGGTAGTGTGATGGCTCCAGCTTTGTTCTTTCTGCTTAGGATTGTCATGGCTATGCAGGCTCTTCTTTGGTTCCATTTGAAGTTTAATGTGATTTTTTCCAGTTCTGTGAAGAAGGTCAATGGTAGCTTGATGGGGATAGCATTGAATCTATAAATTACTTTGGGCAGTGTGGCCATTTTCATGATATTGATTCTTCCTAAACATGAGGATGGGATGTTTTTCCATCTGTTTGTGCCCTCTCTTATTTTCTCCAGCAGTGGTTTATTGTTCTCCTTGAAGAGATCCCTCATGTCCCTTGTTAGTTGTATTCCTAGGTATTTTATTCTCTTTGTAAAAATTGTGAATGGGAGTTAGCTCATGATTTGGCTCTCTGTTTGTCTGTTATTGATGTATAGGAACGCCTGTGATTTTTGCATATTGATTTTATATTTTCTTTGGAGAAATGTCTATTCAAGTCCTTTTCCTATTTTTGAATCAGGTTATTTTTGTTGTTGGATTTTAGTTATTTTTATATTCTCAAGGTTAATATTTTGTCAGATGTATAATATGCATGCATTTTTTCCCATTCTGTGGGTTGCCTTTTTCTCCATTGATAGTGTCTTTTGATGTAATAAGGCTTTAACTTTTTTTTTTTTTAGACAGGGTCTTGCTCTGTAACCCAGGCTGGAGTGCAGTGGCATGATCTCAGCTCACTGCAACCTCTGCCTCCTGGGTTCAAGGAATTCTCCTGCCTCAGCCTCTTGAGTAGCTAGGATTATAGGTGCCTGCCACCATGCCCTACTAATTGTTATATTTTCAGTAGAGGTGGGGTTTCACTTTATTGGCCTGTCTGGTCTCGAACTCTTAACCTCAAGTAATTCTTAACCTCAAGTAATTCTTAATTCTTGAACTCTTAACCTCAAGACCCACCTTGGCCTCCCATAGTGCTGGGATTACAAGCTTGAGCCACCGAGCCTGGCCAGGTTTAATTTTTTATGAAGTCTAATTGGTGTATTTTTATTCAGTTGCCTGTGCCTTGTGTGTCTATACTTTATTCAGATTTCCTCAGTGTTCTCATATTCTTTTTTTAATCAAGTAATTCAACCAAGTTTAGTTGCCATATGTCCTTAAGTTTCTCTTAGTTGTGACAGTTTCTTAGACCTTGCTTGTTTTCAAATACCTTGATAGTTTTGATGACTACTAGTCACGCATTTTGTAGAATGTCTCTCAATGAGGATTCGTCTGAGGTTTTCTTATGATTAGACTGAGTAATATGTTTTTGAGAAGACCACGAAGGTGGTTGTTTATTTCCTTTTTGTAAATTTGTTGAAGTGTGGAATTCTGTCAGATTATTTTCTCCAACAATTGATATGATCACATTAGTTTTCATCTTTAATCTGTTGATGCAGTGATTTATACTGACTGATTTTTAAGTGTTTAACCAGCCTTGCATACTTGGAATAAATCCCATATGGTTGCAGCGTATAATTTTTGATATGCATTGTTGAATTCAATTTGTTATGTCTGTGTTTATGAGAGATATTGGTCTGTTGTTTTCCTTTCTTATAAATAACTGCGTCTAATTTTAGTAGTAAAGTAATGCTGACCTCATGGAGTAAGCTAAGAAATAGTCTTTCTGCTTCTATTTTCTGGAAGAAACTATGAAGAATTGATATCATCTCCACCTTAAAATTTTGGTAAAATTAATCAGTGAAACCATCTGGGCCAGGTATTTTCTTTATTAGAAAGTGATCAATTGTTAATTATTGATTGAATGTATTTAATATATAGAGAGCTATTTAGGCTATTTCCCCTTTTGTGGGATTTGGTCCTTTGTGTCTTTCCAGAAACTGGTCCATTTCATCTAAGTCATCATATTTCTGAGTATAGAACTATTAATAGCATTCCTATATTCTTTTAAGTCCAAGGGGACAGTAGTGGTGACCCCTCTTTTATTTATTTATTTATTTTTGAGATGGAGTTTCACTCTTGTTGCCCTGGATGGAGTTCAGTTATGCAATCTTGGCTCACTGCAACCTCCACCTCATGGGTTCAAGCGATTCTCCTGCCTCAGCTTTCCAAGTAGCGGGGATTACAGGCATGCACCACCACACTCTGCTAATTTTTTTGTATTTTCAGTAGAGACAGGTTTCACCAATTTGGCTAGGCAGGTCTCAGACTCCTGACCTCAGGTAATCCACCTGCCTTGGTCTCTCAAAGTGCTGGGATTACAGGTGTGAGCCACCGCGCCCAGCCTCACTTTTGATATTGGTAATTTGTGTATTTGCTTCAATTTTTTCTTGATTAGCTTGGATAGGGTATATTTGTTGCATTGATCCTTTCAAAGAACCAGCTTTTGGTTTTGTTAATTTTCTTTATTGTTTTCTTGTTTTCAATTTCACAGACTTCTTTTTTCTTTTCTTTTTCTTTCTTTTTTTTTTTTGATGGAGTTGCTCTCTATCATCCAGGCTGGAGTGCAGTGGTGCGATCTCGGCTCGTTGCAACCTGTGCCTTCTGGGCTCAAGCGATTCTCCTGTCTCAGCCTCCTGAGTAGCTGGGATTACAGGTGCACATCACATAATTCTTATACTTTTAATAGAGACGGGATTTTGCCACGATAGCCAGGCTAGTCTCAAACCCTTGATCTCAAGTGATCTGCCGGCCTCTTCTTCCCAAAGTGCTAGGATGTGCCACTGTGCCAGGTCTTTCAATTTCATGGACTTCATTTTTTCCCCCTATTCTATCAGATACAGATAACAATTTTATTTGCTTCAGATTCAATTTTAATAATTTATTTTCTTCTGCTTGCTTTTAGGCTTGAGTATTCTTTCTTCAGTTTCTGGTGGCAGAAACTTAGGTTACTGATTTTAAATCTTTCTTCATTTAAAAAATATGTGCATGTAATGCTATATACTTCTCTTGAGCACTTTTTTTACCGTGTCCCACAAACTTTGATAAGTTGTATTTTACTTTTCATTTAGTTAAAAGTATTTGAAAATTTCTCTTGAGACTTCTTTTAACTATGTGCTATTTTAAAGTGTGTTGTTTAAGTTCCAAATATTTGGGGATTTTCCAGTTATCTTTCATCAATTGATTTCTACTTTATTTCCATTGAAGTCTAAGAACACACTTTGTATCATTCTTACTCTTTTAAGTTTGGTTAGATGTGCTTTATGGCCCAGAATGTGGGTTTATCTTGGTGCGTGCTCCATGTGAGCTTGAGAAGAATGTGTATTTGGCAGTTGAAGGATGGAGTGATCTGTAAATGTCATTAAGATCAAGTTGACTGATAGTGCCATTTGAGTCAATTATATCTTTATTTTCCGCTTACCTGATCTATCAATTACTGATGGGGGGAGATGTTGAACTCTTAAAAAATAATTGTACATTTATCTACTTCTTTCACTTCTATCAGTTTTTGTCTTATGTGTTTTGGCATTTTGTTTTTAGGTATATACATATTTAGGATTGTTATGTCGTTTTGGATAATCGCTTTTCTGTTATGTAGTGCTGCTTTGTATCTCTAATCTTCCTTATTTGGAAGTCTGCATTATCTGTCTGAAATTAATATAAATACTACAGTTTCTTTTGACTCATTTTATTTTTCCATCCTTTTGCTTTTCATCTGCTGGAGTTTTTATACTTAAAATGAGCTTATTGTAGACAATGTATTGTTACCCCTTGGAGGAGTCAAGACAGCTTTTTTAATCCATGCTGACAGTCTTTGTCTTTTAATTGCTGCATTTGGACTATTGACATTTAAAGAAATTAATGGTATATTTGAATTTATATAAAACATGTTTCTATTTTACAGTTGTTGACAGAGACTTCTTTTTTCTCTGGTTTTAATTGAGCATTTTATATGATTCCATTTAATTCCTCTCATAGTATAAAAA
Source organism: Cacajao melanocephalus (assembly GCA_963573385.1). Lineage (NCBI taxonomy): Eukaryota > Metazoa > Chordata > Mammalia > Primates > Pitheciidae > Cacajao > Cacajao melanocephalus. The sequence continues at coordinate 101,922 of CAUYLG010026875.1, forward strand.
ACATAGTTCTTAAATTTTTTTTTACTGGTTATCTTAGGTTTTACAACTTATTTTTTAAACTAATCTAAATCCACCTTCAAATATATTATTTTGCTTCAAATGCAATGCAGATACTTAATAATGGAGTATTTCTAGTCCTGCTTGATTTCCTTCTGTGACATTGCTGTGATTCACTTCATTTGTACATATGCTGCAACACATTGTTACCATTATTAAAGTTATTCTCTGATCAATTAAGACAAATAAAAATATTTTATTTTACCTTTTTTCTTCTCTGATGCTCTTCCTTTATTTATATGGGAATATATTTATATTTATCTATATTTGAATTTCCTTCCGCTTGAAAACGTTTTAACATTTATAGGGGCTTCTGATATTTATTCTGCTTTGTGTTTTCTGAGTATCCCATTATTACTTAAAATGTTTCTGCTGCACTGTTTTCTCTGTGTTCTCTTTCTGTAACCCAAGCCTACGGTATTTTCTTCTAATTTGTTCTTGAGGCCTCTTTCTGGAAAGAGACTATAAACTTTAGCCCTGTCCTGATGGTAACATAGGATATGTGGTTGTGGATGTCCACGATGTACCTTTCATGGTATGCATCTGTATCTTGGCTTACTGCCTAATGCCTAAATGTCTGACTTATGACCAGGTGTTCCTCTCACAGGAAACTTGTTTTAAATGACACATCTCCTTGTGGCTCTTGTCTGATCTGTGTCCAGTTTATTCCTACTAAGACAGACACTCTCTAGAAGAGACCTGATGAGGAAAGAAGTTAGGATCTGGTGTGTTGGTCAAGTAAGACACAGAGGAGGCAACTCGCCAACACACATGCAATAACAGAAGCAATTACTTACATATCCCAGAGAAATGAGGGTGCCACATCTCTCAGATCTAATGGGAGAAACGGGGAGCCAACTGGGACAAGCATGCTTGGTGGGAGCAAGAGAGAAGAACCTGTGCATTGAAGCCTTTACTGAGGTTCAAGGCATTATCCAAGCTGATTTCCTGAGAGGAGTTCTAATTGATGGGTTTAAAACAAGATGGCATAAGTTCTAGGAGGTCACACTAGGTGGTCATTGTGTTACATCTGCATAGTCCGTATGGGATGTGGGGTGTGGGGTCAGTGGTGTGAGTCAACTAAGTACTATTCAGGAGGCCCATGGGAATGTGGTCACCAGGAGGTAATTGTATAGGGCAGATATCTGGAATGACCACACTGAGGAATTAGAAGGAGGTGGAGAATGGAAACTGTGTCCACAGTGACTTAGCTCTGTTTCCGGTATGAGATAGTTCAATTTATATTCAAAATGGATGCCAAGGCAATGTAAAATTATAGGAATTCACCACAAATTCCTTTAGAAATTGCTCCAATATTCTTGGATGTTCCCTTTTTTTTTTTCATTCATCTTTCTCTTTGCATTTTCATCTGTGAAGTTTCTATTGACATATATTTAAGCTCACTGCTTCTTTCCTTGGCTGTGCCCAGTCTACTGATGGGTCCATCAAAGGCATTCTTCATTTCTCTTCCAGTGTTTTTGATTTATAGCATTTATTTTTAATTTTTTTCTGAGAGCTTCCATCTGTCTGCTTATACTACCCATCTGTTCTTTTATGCTGCCTACTTTTTCGATTAGAGCCCTCAACATATTAATCATAGATATTTTAAATTCCTTTTCTGCTAATTCTAAAATATGTGTCATATCTCAGTCTGATTCTATTGATTGCTTTGTCTCTTCAGGCTATGTTTGCTCTTGCCTTTTGGTGTGCCTTGCAATTTTTTGTTGAAAGTTGGGAATGTTATAATCAGTTGTAGAAATTTAAGTAACTAGGCCTCTAGTTTAAGGATTTATGTGATTCTGGGGAGGAGTTAGTCTTTGTTTAATGTTTACTGTAGCTATAGATGCGGAAACTTCAAATTCCTAGTGTCCTGGTTTTTATCTCCCCTTTTGACTTCTGACTTCTCTAAGTATTCCTCATCAGAAAGAGTCTATTTCTTGCAGTTCTTTTATCTGTAATCCATTATTATGCTCCTGGAACCCTGTAGTTCTGGAGGTAAGGTGAGAGAACATTCTATAATATTCCAGTTCAGTTGTAGTCTTTTAGTGAGTCTGGGTCTTGGCTGGTGACCTTCACAAACATTTATTCTTATATAGTCACCCCTTTAGGTGAGTTAAGAAGGTTAAGGGGGCTGAAGTGAGAGGAATCTCCTCCCTCACAGCCATTAGACGAGGTTCTGATAAAGTATTTCTTCATAAGAGTAGGACTTTTATTAATGGAGAGGGCTCTGTATGTATTTCTTAAAGATTACTGTTTCTTTTCCCCTGTTAGACCCACCAAATATTTGGGGATTTTTCCAGTTATCTTTCATTGATTGATTTCTAGTTCATTTCCACTGTGGTCTGAGAACATACTTTGTATAATTCTTATTCTTTTAAGTGTGGTTAGATACGCCTTATGGCCCAGAATGTGGTTTATCTTCACCTTGAGGTAAAGCCTATGGGTCCCAGGCATTTCTTTCTCCCAAGCTAATCTACACTCAGCCTCCAGCAATTCATCAAAATTGCCATTTAAGTATTCCTACCAGTTTATGGCACCAGTGGCTTTTGCCCAAGGTAGATAGATCTTGGCTGTGAGTCTCTGGATTTGTCTCTCTAGATTTTGGAAAGACAGTTTGCCTCGTAAACTCAGTTCTCTGATGGGTTTAAGAGAAGTTATTGATTTTCTGTTTGTTTGGCTTTTTCTTGTTGTGAGGATGGGACTGATGACATCCAGGCTGAAATCTAAGGTTCAGCTTTCATCTTACGTCTTTGATACATCTTCCTCTGTTCTACTGTTTTCAGCTTTCCTATATCTGACTGCCATTGGTATACCTCCTATACTCAATGTACTGCTAAATCTTGTCCTTTTCAGTCCAGTTTAAAAGTCTTTCTCTTGACTTGTACATTTAAATCATTTACGTTTATCATAGTTTCTGCTAAAATATGTTAGGTTCTCTCATGTTATCTCATGTGCTATGTTTGCTTTACTGCTTCCTTTCCTGCCTTCCACTCTACTGGTTGCATTTAATTCTGACTTTAAAGTTGTACTTTCATTTTTTTTTCTTCTGGAGGTTATACCAAACCAATTAGGGCTTGTAACAAAATTCATTTTTCTCTATTAATTTTTAAGTTTCTATATCCTATCTTCTTTCTAAACTCAAGAAGTACTTTTGCACACCTTCAACCTTCAGCCACCTCTGGCTTATCATGACTACCTTCTACCCACCAACCCCTCTGTATTGTGTGTTGATATTCTCCAGGATTAAGTTCAGACTTGAGATCCTCAAACCCTCCTGGTTGCCATTTTATCAGTCACTGAAAATCTTTGCTGTGACATTGTGTGGGTCAAAACTCCAGTTTCTACTCCATGTGTCAGTTGATAAGGGAAGCAATTATATCTTTTGTATATTTGGAATTCAAATTATATCATTTTGTGCAGGAAGTGGCCTTATAGCTGAGTTTGAGTAGTGGTCCCTATTTATTTTAGTAGATAAAGAATCATCCTCTGTAGTGCTCTAAGCAGATTACTCCCATTATGTCCATGGTATGGAAAGGGAATACAGTTCATTAGAAAGCTTAGCTGCTCTACACAGTATACCCTGAATGACTTCCATCTCCAAACGAGCCTCCAGAAAATTTCAGCTAAAAGGCAAATGTCATTTTAAGTGTAATAAGTGGCTGCCAATTTAATCTAATTCCATATTTTTCACAGAAATAAAATTAGAATCAGTATAACATAGATCCAGGTCATGTAGAGTGTTAGAAGCAGAGCCATTGGTATATCCTGGGCTCTGATTGCTCTGCAGTGTCCAGTCTCTGGAACCATAATAAGCACTGAGTTAGATTCTATTTTGTGTGGGAGCATATGAGGAAATAGCTATGTTTGAGTATATGAGAATTCCATATTACAATACAATGCTGTGTTAGAAGGAGAAAGTAATTTTCATTATAAGCCTTTCCTTTCAGTCATTTAAAGCCTTCTGAAATAATCTCTTTTAGATTTAAATTATCCATGCTTGAAAAATGCATGGTCGAAGCCCAGAGGTAATTTTTATTTTGAAAAATTTGGGCAGACTCTTTTCAGATACATCAGATTAGTGAAAAGTTAAAGAAGAAAAGAATTGTGGAAAACTCACAGACTTTTTAAGCTTTCTATTAACCCTCAACCTGCTGAATTGGTAACTTAATTTTGTTCAAATTAAACTCCTTATTTTGTTGGAAAACCATATAAAATAGTTGAATATTCTAAATCAGGAGTTTCTAATCTTTTGACTTCCCTAGGCTACATTGGAGGAAGAATTGTGTTGGGCCACACATAAAATACACTAGCACTAATGGTAGCTGATGAACTAAAAAAAAAAATCACAAAAAATCTCATGACGTTTTAAGAAAGGTTATTAATTTGTGTTGGGCTGCATTCAAAGGCATCCTGGGCCACATGTGGCCTGCGGGCAATGAGTTCAAGCTTGATCTAAACATTATTGGCCAGTGAATTTTAAATTTTTTAATGGAAAGTACCAACAGCATCATAGCCCCAATTTTGCTTGTTTCAGATAGCATCATTTTTTCTTTTAAAATTGCACAAATGCATATAAAAACACAACCACACTCAGATAATTTAATCTCAATGGAAAGTTCAAACTTATCTTTAAGTAATCATTTGAACACTGTAAAGTCAGGAGTTTCCCAATTTAAGGCTCTTTTGTAAAATCAAACACAGTTTAAGTGTTTCTTGCTATTTCCTTCTTCTTGCTAAATATTAGGCACTTTTGTTTTGGTTGAAAGACATAGAGAACCACTCTACCGAAGCAAGCAATAGGGGCTTACTGGAAAGAGAAAGGTTTTCTAGAACTAGAAGAGGAAACTCATTGAGAAGGAAAAGTTCTGAACTGCTTTTTCTTAATCTCACTCATGGAATCTTCACTTTCTCTGAGTATCTGTTTTGGCTTTCTTCCTTCTAGAAGGTTTCTTCTGTTTATTTAAAGCTTCTGCTCCCTCCTGACTTCAGTGTGTACAAGGTCATTGCAGTGTCTCCCTACATGTCAAGACTTCATCTTCAGAATATCTTTATGCAACAAAACTCACCCACCCATAGGTTGCAGTGATGTCTACCTTGATGCACCTGGTCTCATGTAGGTACCAGTGAGGTTCTGTGGTACAAGCCATGGATGGCTTGGCTTAAGGGGATGATGGAGGCTAGGCAGAGTTCCCTCTGTCTCTAGTACAAATATACACTTTAGATACTTACATATTTAACTAGGGATAAGAAGTGGATATATATACACATTACCACTTTCTAAAGGTGCTTATTATGAATCTCTTAGCTGGATATATTATTATAATATTTTTATGCAATCCAGTCACAGAATATGGATCTCAACGTATACACTTTCTTCACAGCACCACACCTAAGGAGGTTTCATTTACAGTTTTAACGAGGGGTGCGAAGAATCCATGGTTAAAAGAGAGAGAGAGAGAGAGAGAGAGAAACAAGGAACTCCAATGATCAAATGCTTGTTCTATTTGATCAAGGCATGTATACAAATGTAGAAATATTTGGCGAGTCTTATTTTCCTTGGGATTTCCTCCTCCTAATTATTTTCAGTTGCCTAGATTGGACTCCCTAGGAAAAGGCAGCCTAAATATTTAGCTTGGCCCTGGTGCAGTTGGGACCTTTCACTGGAACTCATGGACCCTGTTGTCCCAAACAGAAGGTAGAAAATTAATGAAAGGGGAGAGAAAGATCCTGTCCCTGACGTTCTGCACCTTCAAGGGAACAGAGCTGTAGGGAAGTAGAGCAAGAGGGAAGGTACAGCTAGAGGCCTGGCTACTTTTGGAGTAGGGTTCTAATGATGAAACAGTGAAGGTCAGGGACCCAAAGCATCAAGTCTTCATCTTCCTGCTTTAAAATTCTCACAGTCTGCCTGATTCACCTAGTGGTTCATGTGAAAACCATAATATTATGGTTTGAAAAGCTCCATTGAAGTGCTAATTTTATATTTATGTGAATGCATCTGGTATTTGTAAATCTTCTGCAATAGCAGAGGCTTTGGGCTGAGCACATTTCTAGACAGTGGAAAGATTTACTGCAGTGTAAGGGAAAACCCTGGAACAGGCATCAAAGCATCGGAACCTGGATTGGTCCTGATGAGCTGTTTGACAGGGGGCCTTTAAGGCACTGCATTCTTCATCTGAAAAATTTAGATGCGTTTTTTAAATTTTTTAATTATATATATTTTATTGCACTTTAGGTTCTGGGGTACATGTGCAGAACATGCAGGATTGTTGCATAGGTACATACATCACAATGTGGTTTACTGCCTCCATCCCCCCGTCACCTATTTGGCATTTCTCCCCATGTTATCCCTCCCCAACTCCCTACCCCCAGCTGTCCCACCCCGAGTATCCCACAACAGACCCCATTGTGGGATGCTTCTCTCCCTGTGTCCATGTGTTCTCGTTGTTCAACACCCACCTATGAGTGAGAACATACAGTGTTTGATTTTCTGTTCTTGTGTCAGTTTGCTGAGAATGATGGTTTACAGATTCATCCATGTCCCTACAAAGGACATGAACTCATTGTTTTTTATGGCTGCATACTATTCCATGGTGTATATGTGCCACATTTTCCCTGT
>CAUYLG010026876.1:0-24731 GCA_963573385.1 Cacajao melanocephalus
CTCACGCCTGTAATCCAAGCACTTTGGAGGCCAAGGCGGGCGGATCACCTGAGGTCAGGAGTTCAAGACCAGCCTGACCAACATGGTGAAACCCCGTTTTATAAAAAAAAATAATAAATAAAAAATAAATTTAAAAAAAAAGAAAATTTAGATTAGTATTTGTCCATTCCAGAAGTTGAGTGGAATAATTTGAAAAACAGTAGGAATAACTAGGAAGCTTTGGCTAAGAATTAAGATTAGATTAGGATCAGAGGGCTGGTAAGATGGCAGAATAGGAACAGCTCCGGTTAGCAGCTCCCACCGATATCAACAGAGAAGGTGGGTGATTTCTGCATTTCCAACTGAGGTACCAGGCTCATCTAATTGGGACTGGCTAGACAGTCGGTGCAGCCCACGGAGGATGAGCCGAAGCAGGGTGGGGTGTCGCCTCACCCGGGAAGCACAACGGGTTGGGGATCTACCTCTCTAAGCCAAGGGAAGCCATGAGGGATTGTGCCATGAGGAACAGTGCATTCAGGCCCAGATACTGTGCTTTTCCCATGGTCTTTGCAACCCGCAGACCAGGAGATTCCCTCAGGTGCCTATGCCACCAGGGCCCTGGGTTTCAAGCACAAAACGGAACAATTATTTGGGCAAACACCAAGCTAGCTGCAGGAGTTTTTTTTTTCATATTCCAGTGGAGCCTGGAATGCCAGTGAGACAACCATTCAGTCCCCTGGAAAGGGGGCTGAAGGCAGGGAGCCAAGTGGTCTAGCTCAGTGGATTCCACTTTCATGGAGCCCAACAAGCTAAGATCCACTGGCTTGAAATTCTTACTGCCGGCACACCAGTCTGAAGTCGACATGGGACTCTTGAGCTTGGTCGGGGGAGGGGCATCCGCCATTACTGAGGCTTGAGTAGGCGGTTTCCCCAACTCACAGTATAAACAAAGCCACCAGGAGGTTAGGACTGGGCGGAGCCTACTGCAGGGCTGCAAAGCCGCTGTAACCAGACTGCCTCTCTAGATTCCTCTTCTCCAAGCAGGCCATCTCTGAAAGAAAGGCAGCAGCCCCAGTCAAGGGCTTATAGCTAAAACTCCCATCACCCTGGGAAAGAGCACCTGGAAGAAGGGGCAGCTGTGAGCACAGCTTCAGCAGACTTAAATATTCCTGCCTGCCGACTCTCTAGCAGCAGATCTCCCAGCACAGCACTCAAGCTCTGCTAAGGGACAGACTGCCTCCTCAAGTGGGTCCCTGACCCCCATGCCTCCTGACTGAGAGACACCTCCCAGCAGGGGCTGACAGACACCTCATACAGGAGAGCTCTGGCTGGCATCTGGCGGGTGCCCCTCCGGGATGAAGCTTTCAGAGGAAGGAACAGGCAGCAATATTTGCTGTTCTTCAGCCCCTGCTGGTGTTTCCCAGGCAAGCAGGGTCTGGAGTGGACCTCCAGCAAACCCCAGCAGACCTGCAGCAGAGGGGCCTGACTGTTAGAAGGAAGACTAACAAACAGGAATAGCATCAACATCAACAAAAAGGACATCCACACAGAAACCCCATCCAAAGGTCACCAACTTTTTGTCACTAACATCAAAGACCAAAAATACATAAATCCATGAAAATGAGGAAAAACCAATGCAAAAAGACTGAAAATTCCAAAAACCATAACGCCTCTTCTCCTTCAAAGGATCACAACTCTTTGCCAGCAAGGGAACAAAACTGGACAGAGAATGAGTTTGATGAATTGACAGAAATAGGCTACAGTGAAGTGTGATTGCACCACTGCACTTCAGCCTGGGCAGCAGAGTGAGACCCTGTCTCAAAAACAAACAAAACTGCCTGGGCCAGCTAATTCATTACCTTTCCACCCAGCCTTACCCTAGAACAAATCAAGAATTCATTTCCCTAGTCAAAAGGGAGGCATTTTTTCTTACAAAATGAATGTCAGAATTTTTATCTAATAGATTATAGTTCTTCAACTTTTTGAAGCTAAGTATTATGCCAAAACTTGTCAGCAAAGATCAGGCAGCCTCTCTTATGCCGTCATTCAGGCACTGCCAAGTATATTGTTAGCTCAAGTATATATTTACACTTTGTCTCATTTAAGTTTAAAATAGGTACTTTTTGTTTTCCACTTGCCTCTGTGTTGCCTTTTGATACCAGTTGCCTGTAGGTTTCTCAGCCCAGAGGACAGGTGATCAATTGGGAGTACCTCAAGGCTTCCTTGATTCTGTAAGGGACTCTATAAGGGAGTACCTCAAGGCTTCCAGGTGCCTCTGTAAGGAAGACTCCTGTGATCGCCCCTCCTGAGTACCTTAAGCTGTTCATCTTCCTCTTCCATTCCCTTCCTACAGCCAAAATATGGAGAGATTAGAGGTAGCTAGCAAAGCAATGCAGATACGCTTTCTGGAAACTTGGTAACACAGTAATGTTCTGTACTGAATGACACACTCCTCCATATCAAGATAAATAGCTTACATCTGGCCTCAGCTAAGACCTGTGTGAAGATCAGACTTTCTTTGGTGCAAGGCTCCTGTTTCCTGAGTTTCACAACTCTCAATATATATATTATTCAATTAGACTTTATATCTTGAATTATGACCACTAGAAGACATCAGGGTATGAGAGTCCTTCTGTCCTGGTGTCTAAGTACAGGAAATTTTACCACTTAAGAGAAGAAATGAGTTATTGTTTGTTATTGATTATAAAGCACCTACTTCACCACTCCTTTGTCTTTTATATCTAAGCTGCCAACGATATGTTTTGTTCTGGTTTTAATTACTCCAAAACAATCTTTTTTATATTCCAAGGAGTTATAAATCCCTGATAGAATTCAGATAGATAGATGAATGGTTGGATGGATGGATAGACAGACAGATAGATAGATAGATAGATAGATAGATAGACAGACAGACAGACAGACAGACAGACAGATAGATAGAATTCATGTAAGTTCTGCACTTGGGCCTGGCCTGAACAAAGACCACAACACAAGCCTATTTCCCATGGCATAAATTTTCACTCACTCTAAGCCAGTGTTTTTTGCCTGATGGAGCGTCAGGAAAACAGCCTTTCCTCCCCAACCTGCCATTTGGGAAGGGTGCATTCTCATCTTTTTGTCTCAAGGTAGCACTTCATTTCTCTTTGTAAATCTTGAGTTAATGGCATAAGAGGAGTGAGAAGTGAAAAAAGTCCTCATGCTGCTTCCACTTAGACAAGAGAAAATAATGAGAACCAGCATGTGTCAAAGGTCTATTGTGTTCCAGGAACTCTACAGGAAACTTTACGTAAACACCTAAATTTTCCCTCATACCAGAATCAAGAAATAAGTAATAGCATCATCCTCATTTTATAGATATGGAAACAGAGAATTTTGCCAAAGTTTATGTGGCAGTAACTTGCCAAAGTTTATGTGGCAGGTAAGCGGTAAAGCTTGGGTTTGAACTTGTATCTAATTCCAAAACCCATTCTCTTTCTCCTACAGTGCTCTGTGTACCATTATCAGATTGTTCTCAAGACACTACCTTATGGTCCTGCCAGAGCTTACATCCTGGAAGAAAAGCCTAACACACACACTCCCACTGCCCTTGCTTGGGCGTCTAGGTTGCTGAACTCTAAGCCCACATCAGCAGTCCTCAAGAGTTTATGGCTAACTAAATACACACACTTCCCATCCTCTTAAATTTACTCTTGAGACTACCAGACACCACTTATGAAGAAAATAATTTATGAAGTCTTCAGATTTCATGGTTGCAAATGAGCATCTCTGTTCTGGGGAAATGGTACAGCTCTCAGAACTGGGTCACTGGCTGCAGGGCTGTGAGCAAATTTCAGCTGGTGCTGCTTGAAGGAACTCAGCTCTCTCCAGCATACTTTCTTGAGTTTGGAACCAAAATTGGAAAGTCAAGAACTTGATCATAGAGACAAACAAAAAATATAAATCCATTTTATGAATGAAAACAGTTGTGGATCCTAAGCCACGTTGAGCAAATTTCTCTTGATACCCCATTCTCTTGCCAGCAAATGCCAAATGCAAGTTACAAAAGCCTCAAATTCCCTGGACCCCAGTAAATTACTTATTTTGGTTTCCTTTTCAGTTCTTCTTGCTCCATGCCTGAGTGCGCAGTCAATGGCCAGGGAGGAGCCCACCCAAGGCAGAGATGCTACAATGCCCTTTCAGCCTCTCATCACCTTGTATCATTGAGCATGGAAGATAGACACACACCCTAACTCTGTGCTAACCACAGCTTCATTTGCTTCTGCAGGCTGCACTCCTCAATTCTTTCCCAACCATCTTTGACGAGCTGCTTCAAATGTTCACCGTGCAAGAGGTAGCAGAGTTTGTGAGAGGGACACTGGGGAGTATGCCCAGCACTGTGCACATTGGGCAGTCAATGGACGTGGTCAAGCTTCAGTCCATTGCCAGGACAGTGGACAGCCGCCTGTTTTCTTTCTCAGGTAAATCAAGTTGGGATGAGAGTCAGACTCACCTTTCTTTCCTTCCAGGGGTGGTAGCCAGGTGGTAATCAGAAGATCAGTTTCCTCAACCATTATGCAAGAAACCAGTGACCCTTAAGATGCAGAATTTTTGGTAAACTATAATAGAGAAGACCTACTCCTACTGCCTTACAGTTTATTCCTAGGAGTCCACACATGGAGGCATGTCACTGGGGTGGTGTCTGAGTCCATTCAGGCTACTGTAACAAAATGCCATGGACTGGGTGGCATGTAAACAACAAACTTTCTCACAGTTCTGGAGGTTGGGAAGTCTAAGATCAAAGCACCAGCAGATTCAGTGTCTGGTGAGGCCCACTTCCTGGTTCATAGACAGCTATCTAATGTGTTCTCACATGGCAGAAGGGGCAAGGCAGCTCTCTGGGGTCTCTTTTTTAAAAGGACAATAATCCCATTGATGAGGGCCCTGCCTCCAGGCTCACAGCTTCCAACAACAGAGGAATACCCTCAGGAAAGGAAGGAGAGGAAAAGAGAAGGGACTATCTCAAGGGGATAAAGATAAGCCAAGAAAATAAAAGAGGCCCTGAAAGGGGGCCCTGAGGACCCTATGCTTTCTTGTTTCTTTGCCATACCAGTTGATTCCTTTTCCAGTCTTTGGAGAACCAAGTAAGGATTAGAGAGAGAAATGGACAGGGAGCTCTTTATTCTCTCCACGGGGTCAGAACAATCTAACTAATATGTTAGCAGTCTAGCCTGCCTTTCACGAAGAACTTCTGGTTTCATTCCTGAAGCCACATCATATGTGATCAAGTTCTGCCTTGAAGGGACAACCAGATACTCAATGGCCATATATTAAGATCAATATGAGACTGATCCTTTCAGAAATATCAGTGTGCTAGGATAAACTTCTGAGGCACACACATAAGTCTGAAACACCAGCAAAACAATTATTAGAATTTTTATAATTATAATTTTTGATGGTTAATATTTTTAGGTTTGAGTTGTAAAGTATAAGAACAAAAATTTCTCAGCCCAGTGCTACACACATTTGTAATAATGCTAAATAGATGTTCCCTTTGACTTAGCTCCACCAATGGATAGTATTGCTAATAGTAAAGCTGCGACTAAGAAAGTAATCTTTTTTCTACCAGGAACTGTTTATGCTGGTAAATAGTTCTCTCTTCTCCGGCTCCTGCATTGAAAATTGTATTAATGGTTTGGGCACACTGTCACTGAGGCCACTGTGCACACTTGAGCTTTGTGCGCTGCTTAAAGAAAATGCTTTCAAAACACGTGGGAAGGGGAGTAGCAGACTGCTTTCACTGACATACTTTATTTCTAATATTTCTGTATGTACGTGCTGCTTCATACAAACACTTCAGAAAAATTTTCTTAATATTTATGTGGCATTGGACTATGTAATTGGATTTAAGATGACAAACACCCAGAATTTCATTTGCATCTCACTTTCATTGAATGCCTGAGTTGCAGCATCTTCTCTGAAGCAAAAGGTTCCTTACCAGTGATGTCCTTTAACCAGCACTAATAGTCTCAAAGTATAAGTTTGGTTTCTTCTTCATCAGGTTCTAGTAACAAACTACTGGTTTCTTCTGTAAGGAGCTATTGGTTGTTACAAATACTAAGTATGTCGGTATTTTTGTCTATACAGTGCAGTATTCACGTTTTTTATCCAAGCAGCCTTTTAAATCTAGACTAGCTAGTATTCCATTCTGTTTGAACATATTCTAAGTATTTGACAAGGTAGTGCCCAAACCTCTTATATGTCATGTAATTTGTCTTTGACTGAAAAAGATTTCCTGTCTGAGTTTCAAGTGGAAATCTTAACTAAGGACAGATATGAATGATCAATCCCAAATGCCATGGCTTGCTTGTGACTATATCATGCTGGCCAGATAGGATGAGACCTGCAGAGTCACACAATCACTGACCACGTAGGAGTACAGGGTGCCAGAAATGCATTCACACTTGTATTTCACTTTGTCTCCTAACCACCTTTGTGAAGTACATGTATTATAGAAGAGGCCCTTAAACCTCATTCTACAGATGAGGAAAATAAAGCTCATGAGAGAAGTCAACTTGCCTGAGGTCTCAGATTGAGTTAAAAAGGGAGCTTGATGTAGGACTCAGCCTTCCTGAATTTAGGATTCTAAATATAGTCACCTCTTGATGAAAATGCTATTCCGGTAACATTGGGAGAAAAGAAAAGGAAATCATTTGAAGTGTACAGTAGGATTGGTGGTAAATGTTGGCTAATTATCAAAGTTTTATGACAAGATAAAGGTCATGCTTCAATTCTGTTCATTGCTGTGTACCACTGAGCAGCAATTTAACAAGCCTGTTGGGGAGAGGGAACAGGCTTGATGGCTGTGGCAAGGTAAATGCTCACAGGGGTGGAAGTATCAGACTACCTACCTTGCCAGGGCATGAAGAGGGACAATCTATAATCCATTTCAAGTCTGCAAGTTTGGTCAGTGTAGTTCATACTAAGTATACCATTTAAGTGGAATTGTCACTGTAAAATGTGCTTTTAATTTGGAATCTAATCATTAGAGAGAGATTTCATTTGGGACCAAGTGTGGTGACTCAAACCTGTAATCTTAGCATTTGGGGAGGCCAAGGAGAAAGAATTGCTTGAGCCCAGGAGTTTAGCTGGGCAGCATAGTGAGACCTCATCTCTACAAAAAATTAAAAACTTACCCGAGTGTGATAGCATACACCTGTGGTCCCATCTGCATGGGAGGCTGAGGTAGGAGGACTGCTTTAGCAATCCTAAAAGGTTAAAGCTGCAGGGAGCCATGATTATGTGACTCCACTCTAGCCTGAGAGAGACCCTGTTACCAAAAAAAGAGACTTCATTTGGAAGCAGACTCCTAACATTCATCCTGCACGAAATGTCGTGGATGCTTGGTCTTGAAAACAAAGGAAAGAAAGATGGAAGAATAATGTTATGTGATGGCTTGTATACTCCAGGCAGTGGGCTTTTAGGCCCTTGTAAGGAAAGGAGATTACCTTCACCTTTTTTTTTTTTTTTTTTTTTGAGACGGACTCTCACTCAGTCGCCAAGCTGGATTGCAGTGGTGCAATCTCAGCTCACTGTAACCTCTGCCTCCCAGGTTCAAATGATTCTCCTGCCTCAGCCTCCCGAGCATCTGGGACTACAGGCACGTACCACCACACCCAGCTAATTTTTGTATTTTTAGTAGACACAGGGTTTCACCATGTTGGCCAGGATAGTCTCGATCTCTTGACCTTGTGATTCACCCATCTTGGCCTCCCAGAGTGCTGGGATTTCAGGTGTGAGCCACCACACCCAGCTGGAGATTACCTTCACTTTTGCTCTAGTCTCAACCCCACCTGCTTTGAGAATAACTAAGTCCCACAGTGCCACTGGCTTCCTGCAGTAGCTAGTTCTCCTCTAAAGTCTTCTTCACCTTTGTGTTTTCTCTCCCAGAATCCCGCCGCATCCTGCTTCCTGTGGTTCTCCATCACATTCACCTTCACCTGAGGCAGCAGAAAGAGCTGCTAATTTGCTCAGGGATTCTCAGCAGCATCTTCTCCATCGTCAAGACCAGCTCTCTGGTAGTGGCCTCACACCCACTCCACCCTGCTCAGCTCTTCCCTAGTCTTGTGTTACTTTAGCCAGAGGCAGACCAACAAAGATGGCTTTGTACACTTTTCAGTCATAGATGCTTTCATCAGTGACAGGAAGGTGCCCAAGTGAATGGAGGCCTGTGTGTTCCCAGCAGGTTTCTCAATACAACACATTCTTGCTATTTTTAAAGGTTGCACCACCATAAATCTACCCAGAAATATAGTTATCTATAGTACCACAAAGCCCAATTCTATGTCATGCTGTTTCCATCAAAAGGTTTTAATTCTGGATTCTTGGGAGTTTTCTGAGAATATTCAGGCACGAGCACAGGGAGGCAGACCCAGACTTGAGAGGTAGCTTGCTTATTGAGACTCTTCTGACAGCTTGATTCCACACATATGGCGTTCCTATACCGTGCCAGATGAGGTCGGGGTATACGAGAGGTTAATGTTGCCCATCAGAGCTCTGAGCCTCAGAGGATGGTAGAATTGTGCTTTAGGGATCAGGTTTCAACTGATACTGCTTTTACCCATTTTCTTTACTCTTTGTATTTTCTTTTTAAAAGAGATCAGTGGTAGGAGGGGATGAATTACGGTAGGGAAAGAGAGAAGGAAAGACATTAATCAGGCACGGGTGAGGGTAGGAATTTATTTTAATGATGCTTATTTCATGTACTTTTGATAATAGAAGAAAGGCATATTATAGAAAATTTGGAAACTATAGGAAAGTGTAAGGAAAGAAATGTAGAACAAAAATGGATTTTTAAATTATACCATTTTATTAAGCTGCTAAAGAATAGAATTTCACATGCATTTAAAATGAAGGGCAGTGGCCAGGTGATAAGAATATATAAGGATAGGCTATCCACATGGAGTGGGAGAGGACCTAAAAAAAAGAATATATTTTGTTTGAGCAGGGACAGGGAGTCAATAGGATACTCTAATGTTCAGACTTAAAGTACCATCTGGTGACAGGGGTCTAACTTGGCAGAGAGTGACTGTGATGGTGATAATGGCCCTAACATTTGCTCTTGGCTTCAGGTAAGACTTGGCAGCTCTTCTTCCCACCAGGCCTCAGAGAAGCCACATCAAGCACATAAGATCTACTTGTAGCCCAAGGTCGTATTTGAGGGAGTGGGCAGCTTATTGCTAAAGGAAGGAGAGAAATTGAAGCAAAAAAAGAAAGAGGAATGGAATAGGAGTGGGAACCAGTAAAAACCTGGAGGTGATGGTTTGGTTGTGTTTGTGGGGCTAGAGTCAGTGTTATTAATTGCTTGTAACTACTCAAAGATACATCACTGGTAAGTGTTATGATCAGTTTGACAGATAGGAAAGATGACTTTGGTCCCAAGAGCTGCTCAAATTCTTCATGTGGAATGGGGC
This sequence comes from Cacajao melanocephalus, assembly GCA_963573385.1. Lineage (NCBI taxonomy): Eukaryota > Metazoa > Chordata > Mammalia > Primates > Pitheciidae > Cacajao > Cacajao melanocephalus. The sequence continues at coordinate 9,429 of CAUYLG010026876.1, forward strand.
AGAGTATAATTTTATTTGATGGAAGGGAGGATGAAATTTAAGCTCAATGAGAGCAGAGATATTATCTCTTGCTCACCTCTATATATTCAGGTTCTCAAACAGTGACTGGCACATGGTAAATGTTTAGTGAATGACAGACTGATGGATGGGTAAAGGATAGACATTAGGACCAGTGATAGTGTAGAGATCTTAGACGAGGGGCAACAGGAATCTCTTTGTGAGATAATTAAAATCATGCTACAGAATTTGAGATGAATGTGAGAGGTCTATAATAGGATAACAGGCTCTTCCAAAATTAGGAAGTGGCCCTTAGTGAGAACATATGCTCCACTGTTTTTGTGAAATAGCCAGAGAAAGATGCACTGAGGCTGGAGTCCTTCAAATAGACCCCGTAACACAAGCAAGAGAGCTGCTAGAAATGGGCCCAGGCATATCTAGGCAGCAGTCAGGGCTGGCAAAAATGGAAGGCACCCAAGAAAAAAACCCTGAGGAGAAAACAGGGCACTCAAAAAGATGAGCTACTTCTGTGCGCGTTAGTGCTATGTACTAGTGAAGGTGCCACTGCCACACCCTGTCATATGAATTTGTCACCATTTCTCAAACTTTATCATTTCCAAAAGTGTCAGCAGAGTTGTGCTTTCTCCTGACAAGTCTAGGGAAATCAAAGAAAACATTTAACTCAGGATTTTTGCTTCTGCCCTGTATATCAAAATTAACGTATCTGCTTGAGATTCAAAGTTTCAGGTGGTGTTGAGTTAGGGTAAGGCCCCAGCCACCATGCCTGGGCAGCTGTGGCAGTTGTGCCTCACCTCCTCTGAAAGCCATTGTCCTGGGTTTCTTGACACTGCATGTTGGTGAGACTGAGCTTGGTGCTGGGAATCCAGAAGACTACTGCTGACATGGCTGACCTAGTAAGTGCTGCCAGCTGTACATCAGCCCGGCCTGGTGCTAATGGTGTGCTCTCTTGCTGCTCGCTCCAGGAGGCAGATGTCATGGAGGAAGTAGAGATGATGGTGGAGAGCCTCCTGGACGTGCTCTTGCAGACTCTGCTCACCATCATGAGCAAATCGCACGCTCAGGAGGCGGTAAGAGGGCAGCGATGCCCGCAGTGCACAGCCGAGATCACTGTTAGTAACTAACATCCAGGTTTTCTTGCCTTCTTTTCTAACCTGGGGCTTTTCCACAGCACTCCCCCTCCATCTTACCATCCCACCACCTTCATCTCAGCCTCCCCTCCTGCATGGTTGTCAGCATGCTGCCCTTTTCCCGTCTTGAATCTGACTCTCCTCTCCACTCTGAAAGCTCTAGGTTCATATTCCCAGGAGTCTTCCTTAGGGCAGACCCAGGGAATGTTTCTTGTCCTGTTTTCCTCCATACTTTGAGCCAAGTCATTCTCTGTATTGTGGTATGAAGCAGGGATGTATGAAAGAGGTTAGTAAGAGGTTGAGGGTGAAAAACAAACTATTTCTTCTAGGAAACCCCGTGATACAGGTTCTCCTAAATGATGTACAGGACAGAATCATTTTCTTAGAATTGGCTTCTATCTACAAATTAGCTGTGTTTGTCCATTGTGTTTATATCTAAATTTTTAGCATTTGGGAAAGTGTGATGAGGTAAATTTCACTGGCATTATTGAATAATGATTTTTCTGTGATCTAATTAGAAGAAAAACAAACTGGAAATGCTTCTCAAGAGGGTTAGAGAGACAGTTCCTTGGACCCCTCATGCCCCCCCAGCTCCTGTACCCAGAGTAGACTTCGCAGCCCTGAGGTGGGGACATGATAAACAGTTTTCACGGAATCTTTCCATTGGCAGATGGGAGATTACAGTGATCTCTCTGAAGAAAACCCTCTGTGGAGCAAGCCAAGCTACAGCGTTCTAGGGAAAGCAGGGAGCACTCAGGGAGCAGGCCTATGTGTTCTGGAGCACTGGGCTTGGAAAGAGTGTCTGCTCCTTTAGGAGCCTCTGTTGAAGGCACTCTCACTGTAAGTAAAAAACATCTGGGCCTCTCTGCCTATGGAGTAGCCATTCTTTATTCCTTTCCTTTAAATATATGTATACTTACCAGGAAATCCCTGGCATTTCCTGGTAACCCAGCCTTCTAACCAACATTTACACAGTACTTGCTGTCTGCCAGGCCCTGCTTTAAGCATTTGTCCAATATTAGCTCATTTGGCAGTACTAAGGAAGTGATTCATTTTATATAGATTATAATGAGGATGATGATAACTGTAATTTATTCAGTACCTTTTTACATAATGGACTGTGTTCTTAAATGCTTTATGTACATGAACCCATCTGACCCTCATGACAAATTAACTATAGCTTATTATGCCTATTTTTCAGATAAAAATGAGATTCATTTACATATATATTTTACATACATGTATTTTTAATAATGTCAGTGTGGGTACAGTGGCTTATACCTGTAATCCCAACATTTTGGGAGGCCAAGCCTGGCAGATCACCTGAGGTCAGGAGTTTGAGACCAGCCTGGCCAACATGGCGAAACCCCCTCTCTACTAAAAATACAAAAAAAATTAGCCAGACATGGTGGTGGGTACCTATAATTCCAGCTACTCGGGAGGCTGAGACAGGAGAATTGCTTATACCTAGGAGGCATAGGTTGCAGTGAGCTGAGATCATGCCATTGCACTCTAGACTGGGCAACAATAATTTCAGATAACCTAGAAAGGGTTTGAGAGACTAAACACTGTTGTCACTTTCTCATGAGTTTATAAACATTTGAAAATTGCCCAAGTGAAGTAAACGTTCTCCCTCCTTTTTAAGGAGGCGACTAAGAGGAGGCCATGCTTGTCTGCCCCATGCCAAAAGTTGCTGTAAGATGGTTTTTGAAGTCCTTAAAGCAGGATTTTATATCATGAATCTCAGTTGAAACTTGAAGGCATGTCAAACATTGATACTTGTCCTTTAATTTCTACTTGTCTTAAAGCCCATAGCTTGTCCACTCAAAAAGGTCAGTTTTAACTCCTCTGCCTTTCAGACAGGCATATTGATCTGCTGTGTTTTTTTTGCCCAGTCCAATAACCCTGTGCAAATTCTAGGAAGTTCCAAAGAAATCCTTATAGAAGGGCTGCTCTAGCGCAGCAGAATGGGCAGAGTACAAATTCTATCCAGAGAAGGTCAAGCTCTCCCCTGTTCCAAGTATCCTCCATAGACTTCTGTACAGTGCCTTCGCAACAAAGGACTGTTTAGCCAAAACTTACCTAGGAAAAAAAGGGATAATATTTGTCTCACTTTGCTGTACTACTTTATTATCGTTTTAAGGTTTTTCAATAGCCCCATGCTATAGAGGCCTTATTCCCCACAATCCCTCCAGGCTTTCCTTAGCAGAAAAGAAAGCTTTTGAAGGCCCGACTTGTCATCTTTCTTCCATGATCATTGGGGCCATCTCAGACCCACCCTTCTCTCCTTGCCCTCTGTGGATTGGGGGAACACAGCCCTTACAATTGACCATGCTAAGTGTTTTTTTGGGTTGGTCCTTAGGGTGAGTATGTGTCCTGCCTTCTCTCACTGCTCCGCCAGATGTGTGACACGCATTTCCAGCACCTCCTGGACAACTTCCAGAGCAAAGATGAACTCAAGGTAGGCAGTAGAACACGTTTCATCTGGGAGAGTAAGTATGCAGCCAACACTCCCCAGGAGCTTTTTCCCTGGCAGGGAGATGAGTGCAGGTGACTACTAGTGTAGGATTCACCAGTCCTACTTTACAGCTGAGTATTGGCCTCCAGAAGCTGAAAGCCAGCAGTGTCCCCACATAGCTGGACCCTGGTAACAGACAAGTTTTCCTTGACTATTAGTGACCCTGTGATCATGTGCCTCCATTAGAGGCTACTCTGACCCACACTGGTTGTCAGAAAACCAGGACTCCTTCCTTTCTTAGGAACCTGGCAGTTACCCTTCTATTTTCTACCTGCAAATTAGGATTTGCTGTTTTAATACCTTTAATAATAATGATGATGGCAACTTTTTCATGTAAATATATTTGTGGAAGGTACCTTTAGAAAGCAAGGGTGTGTGCACTGCTCATTTGCTGCCAAACTCTGGGTCTGGAGCACCGAGGGGCTTATTTTTGTCACAGATTGCTATACATAATTTAAAAACCCAAAGCATACTGCGAAATTCATAATATAAAACACCTGTAGTCCTAGCTAGTCTTGAGGCTAAAGTGAGAGGATCGATTGAGCCCAGGAATAATTTTTGTTTTAAATACAATGTTTTTTCTGACTCAGCCTGACTCAGGTCCAGTCCCTACTCTGCAAAGGCAGCCATTTTCAATTCATTTGCTATTCTTCAGGAAGCTGCTTCTACTATTTTTTAGCTATTGTTACTTATTATCTATTTTCCTCTTTCTATGGAAAATGAAGATGATTCTCCAGAATCATTCCTCTCTGACACACACATCCTTCCTTCCATTCTCCCAATGTAGTTTTCATATATTTTTGTTTACATTTGTTATCTTTTCTTTATTACAACTAAATAAGTACTGTGGTGAGCCAAGACTGTCCTGGGATTATATTTCTTTTCTTGCAGAACTGTGATGTCCAGTCTTTTGGCTTCCCTAGGCCACATTGGAAGAATTGTCTTGGGTCACACATTAAATACACTAACACTAATAATATCTGATGGGCTAAAAAAATACATATATACACACACACACACACACAAATAATGTTTTGATAATGTTTACAAATTTGTGTTGGGCTGCATTCAAAGCCATACTGGGCTGCATGCAGCCCATGGGCCGTGGGTTAGACAAGCTTGTTATATAACTTGCTGTTTTTGTAAAAATTAATTGCCTCTTTTTTTATTTCCTTATGTTTTGTTTAGTTTTGGTCTTCATATCTGGCAAGGATTTCCCACTCTTGCTATCTTCTTTCTAATATCTCTTTTCTTCCAGCTTACCTTATGGTCAAATCTGTCAGATTTCAGGTCACTTTTTTTCCTGGAGATTTTCTCCCCTACTGCTTTTATTTATTTCAGTATCTATCTGTTGTGTTGGAGACTCTCCTCCTACAGACTTTCCTGTAGAGACTCCTAGATGATAGTGTGTATCTAAAAATGAAGTTCTTTGGTGCTGATTACAAATTCTACGTATAGGCAGGGCTTTCTCTAGCAGGCTTCCTTGTAGATGGCCAAAGAGGATCTGGCCTTTTGGTCAGAGCATTCCCTGATTCCTGCATCTGGAGGACTTGGACTTGTACATTCCCCAGAGAGGAGTCTTTCACATCTCCTGAAAATGGAGTAACCTACCAATATTTTAGGAACCAAATAGCAAAAAGGGGCTATGAGTCTTCAGTTGATCAGATAAACTTTCTCTAAATGCCTATTTTCATTTTGGCATCTCAGCCCTCAGCTGTTAATGTATCCTTGAGGACAGATCCTCAGTGATCGACTCCTCCAGAGAACAGCCCTCAGTACTCTGGCGGGGCAAGGAAAGGCTGATTAGCTAGTGACATGAGATGGCAGAGGGGATGTTAGACTTTAAGCTTCCTATTCTTAGCCCTCACACCTTAGATTATGGGAAGTGACTAGTGGTGCTTCAGTTTGTGTGCCTTGCTTCTTATTATTCTCATCCCCAAAGGCCCTTGGCTATTGGTATTCCCAGGTCTCTTAAGTCAATTACCACAATTTCTCCTTTTTTTTAAGTTTTCAGTATTTGTTGACTGCATTTGCTTACTGTCTTCTCCCCACCTGTTTTCTCTGTCTGTGTGGGTCTGTGCATTTCTCTTTCTTGACTATTATTTTAGACGATTTGAGGAGAAGCCATGATAGGGAACATGTTCTGTTTGCCACACTAAATATGAAGCTTTGTATATGTTTTCTTTTTTTATGACAGCATTAGTGAGATATAATTATCATACCATAAAATTCATACTTTTAAAAGTGTACAATTTAATGTTTCTGATTATATCCATCTGAAAAAGACTTATCACAAATAGTGACATCAAGTTAATAATTTAAAACTTCCAGCTGGGCACAGTGGCTTATGCCTGTAATTCCAGCACTTTGGGAGGCCAAGATGGGCAGATCACCTGAGGTGAGGAGTTCAAGACCAGCCTGGTCAACATGGGGAAACCCCGTCTCTACTAAAAATACAAAAATTAACCAGGCATGGTGGCAGGCACCTATAATACCAGCTACTCAGGAGGCTGAGGCATGAGAATCGCTTGAACCCAGGAGGCAGAGATTAGAGTGAGCCAAGATGGCACTACTGCACTCCAACCTGCGGAATAGAGCAAGACTCTGTCTCAAAAAAAAAAAAAAAAATCTGCATGTGAAAGAATGAAATTGCACCTCTACCTTATGCTATATACAAAATTAACTTGGAATAGATTTAAGACCAAAATGTAAGAGCTAAAACCATGAAACTCTTAGAAGAAAACATAGTAGTGTATCTTGTTACATTAAGCAGTGGTTTCATAGATATTAAACCAAAGTGCTAACAACAAAAGAAAAAAATAGGTAAGTTAGACTTCATCGAAGTTAGAAATGTTTGTGCTTCAAAGGATGCCATCAAGAAAGTGAAAGATAACCCACAGAATGGGAGGAAATATTTGCAAATCATACATCTAGTAAATGACTTGTGGTCTAGAATATACTCAAAAAGACACCTACCACTCAAAGATAGAAAACCCAATTTAAAAATGGTCAAAGGATGTGAATAGACATTTCCCCAGAGAAGGCAGACACATAGCCAATAAGCACAAGAAAAGATACTCCACATTATTACTCATTAGAGAAATGTAAATTAAATCCACAAGATAGCACTTCACACTGAGAGTAGATTTAATAGTCCAGGCATCGTGGCTCATGCCTGTAATCCTAGCATTTTGGGAGGTTAAGTCAGGAGGCATTAAGTCAGGAGTTGGGGACAAGCCTGGACAATAGAACAAGATCCTGTCTCTACCAAAAAAAAAAAAAAATGTAATTAGGTGTGTGTAGTGGTGCATGCCTGTGGCCCCAGCTTAGTCCCAGCTAAATTTATTGAGACTTTCTTTACTCGGGAGACTGATGCAGGAGGTTCCTTTGGGTTCAGGAGTAAATGCTACAGTGAGCTGTGATTGTGCCAACAGTGATGTTGAGCTTTTTTCATATGTTTATTGGCTGCATAAATGTCTTCTTTTGAAAAGTGTCTGTTCATATCCTTTGCCTGCTTTTTAATGAGGTTGTTTTTTTCTTAGAAATTTGTTTAAGTTATTTGTAGATTCTGGATATTAGATCTTTGTCAGATGGATAGATTATAAAAATTTTCTCCCATTCTGTAGTTGTCTGTTTACTCTGATGCTAATTTCTTTTGCTGTGCATAATCACTTTAGTTTAATTAGATCCCATTTGTCTATTTTTGCTTTTTTTGAAATTGCTTTTGATGTTTTTATCATGAAATCTTTGCCAGTGCCTATGTCCTGAATAGTATTGCCTAGATTTCCTTCTAGGGTTCTTATAGTTTTGGGTTTGACATTTAAGTCTTTAAACCATCTTCAGTTAATTTTTATATAAGGTATAAGGAAGGGGTCCAGCTTCAATTTTCTGCATATGGTTAGCCAGTTTTCCCAGCACCATTTATTAAATAGGGAATCCTTCCTCATTGCTTGTTTTGTCAGGTATGTTGAAAATCAGATGGTTGTAGATATGCGGTCTTATTTCTGAGATCTCTATTCTGTTTCATTGCTCTATATGTCTGTTTTTGTACAAGTACCATGCTGTTTGTTACAGTAGCCTTGTAGTATAGTTTGAAGTCAGGTAGCGTGATGCCTCCAGCTTTGTTCTTTTGCTTAGGATTGTCTTGGCTATACGGGCTCTTTTTTGGTTCCATATGAATTTTAAAGTAGTTTTTTCTAATTCTGTGAAGAATGTCAATGGTAGTTTAATGGGAATAGCATTGAATCTATAAATTACTTTGGACAGTATGGTCATTTTCGCTATATCAGTTCTTCCTATCCATGAGTATGGAATGTTTTTCTATTTGTGTCTTTTCTGATTTCCTTGAGCGGTGGTTTGTAGTTCTTCTTGAAGAGGTCCTTCACTTTCCTTGTTAGCTGTATTTCTAGCTTTTATTCTCTTTGTAGCCATTGTGAATGGGAGTTCATTCATGATTTGGCTCTCTGTTTGTCTATTACTGGTATATAAGAATGCTTGTGGCCAGGTGCAGTGGTTCATGCCTGTAATCCCAGCACTTTGGGAGGCTGAGGCAGGCGGATCACGAGGTCAGGAATTTGAGACCAGTCTGGCTCTTTGAAAACTGGCACAAGACAAGGGTGCCCTCTCTTGTGAAACCCTGTCTCTACTAAAAATACAAAAAATTAGCCAGGTGTGGTGATGTGCACCTGTAATCCCAGCTACTTGGGAGGCTGAGGCAGGAGAATCATTCGAACCCAGGAGGCAGAAGTTGCAGTGAGCCAAGACTGTGCCATTGTACTACAACAAAAAAAAAAAACTCCATCTCAAAAAAAAAAAAAAAAAAGAATGCTTGTGATTTTTGCACATTTATTTTGTATCCTGAGACTTTGCTGAAGTTGCTTATCAGCTCAATCAACTTTTGGGCTGAGATGATGGGGTTTTCTAGATATAGGATCATGTCATCTGCAAACAGAAACAGTTTGACTTCCTCACTTCCTATTTGAATACCCTTTATTTCTTTCTCTTGCCTGATTTCCCTGGCCAGAACTTCCAATACTGTGTTGAATAGGGGTGGTGAGAGAGGGTATCCTTGTCTTGTGCCAATTTTCAAGGGGAATGCTTCCAGCTTTTGCCCATTCAGTATGATATTGGCTGTGGGTTTGTCATAAATGGCTCTTATTATTTTGAGATATGTTCCATCAATACCTAGTTTATTGAGAGTTTTTAACATAAAGGGGAGTTGAATTTTATCAAAAGCCTTTTCTGTATCTACTGAGATAATCAGGTTGTTTTTATCTTTAGTTCTGTTTATGTTTAGTTCTGTTCATCAGTAAATGAATTACATTTATTAATATGCGTATGTTGAACCAGCCTTGCATCCCAAGGATGAAGCCAACTCGATCGTGGTGGATGAGCTATTTGATGTGCTGCTGGATTTGGTTTGCTGGTATTTTATTGAGGATTTTTGCACCAATGTTCATTAAGGATATGGCCTGAAGTTTTCTTTTTCTTATCGTATGTCTGCCAGGTTTTGGTAACAGGATGATACTAGCCTCATAAAATGAGTTAGGGAGAAATCCCTTCTTTTCAATTGTTTGGAATAATTTCAGAAGAAATGATACCAGCTCCTCTTTGTACCTCTGGTAGAATTCGGCTATGAATTTGTCTGGTCCTGGGCTTTTTTTGGTTGGTAGGCTATTTATTACTGCCCCAATTTCAGAACTTGTTATTGGTCTGTTCAGGAATTCAACTTCTTCCTGGGAGGCTGTACATGTCCGGGAATTTATTTGCTTTTTTCTAGATTTTCTAGTTTACATGCATAGAGGTGTTTATAGTATTCTCTGATGGTTGTTTGTATTCCTGTAGGGTCAGTGGTGGTACCTTCTTTATCATTTTTGTTGTGCCTATTTGATTCTTCTCTCTTTCTTCTTTATTAATCTAGCTAGCAGTCTGTCTATTTTATTAATTTTTTCAAAAACCAGCTCATGGATTCATTGATTTTATTTTGAATGGTTTTTCATGTCTCTATCTCCTTCAGTTCTGCTCTCATCTTGGTTATTTTTTGTCTTCTGCTAGCTTTTGGGTTTGTTTGCTCTTGGTTTTCTAGTTCTTTTAGTTGTGACATTAGAAAGATTTATTTGAGATATTTCTAGCTTTTTGATGTGGGCGTTTAGTGCTATAAATTTCCCTAACACTTTTTTAGCTGCATCCCAGAGATTCTGGTACATTGTCTCTTTGTTCCTATTGGTTTCAGATAACTTCTTGATTTCTGCCTTAATTTCATTATTTACCCAGGAGTCATTCAGGAACAGGTTGTTCGATTTCCCTGTAGTCGCGTGGTTCTGAGTGAGTTTCTTAATTTTGAATTCTAATTTGATTGTACTGTGGTCTGAGATCCTGCTTGTTATGATTTCAGTTCTTTTGCATTCACTGAGAAGTGTTTTACTTCCAATTGTGTGATTGACTTTAGAGTAAATGGCATGTGATGCTGAGAAGAATGTATATTCTTTTGTTTTTAGGTGGAGAGTTCTGTAGATATCTGTCAGGTCTAGTTGATCCAGAGCTGAGTTCAAATCCTGAATATCCTTGTTAATTTTCCATCTCAATGATCTGTCTAATATTGACAGTGGAGTGTTAAAGTCTCCCACTATTATTATGTGGGAGTCTTAAGTCTCTTTATAGGTCTTTAAGAACTTGTTTTATGAATGTGGGTGCTTCTGTATTGGGTACATATATATTTAGGATAGTTAGCTCTTCTTGTTGAATTGATCCCTTTGTCATTATGAAATGCCCTTTGTCTTTTTTATTTTTGTTGGTTTAAAGTCTGTTTTGTCAGAAACTAGGATTGCAACCCTGGCTTTTTTTCTGTTTTCCATTTGCTTGGTAAATTTTCTTCCATCCCTTTATTTTGAGCCTGTGTGTGTCTTTGCATGTGAGATGAGTCTCTTGAATATAGCACACTGATGGGTCTTGACTTTTTATACAGTTTGCCATTCAGTGTCTTTTAATTGAGGCATTTAGCCTATTCACATTTAAGGTTAATATTGTTATGTGTGAATTTGATTCTGTTATCATAATGCTAGTTGATTATTTTTCAAACTTGTTGATGTTTCATAGTGTCATTGGCCTTTGTACTTCAGTGTGTTTTGGAACTGACTAGTAATGGTTTTTCCTTCCCATATTTAGTGCTTCCTTCAGGAGCTTTTGCAAGGCAGGTCTGGTGGTGACAAATTCCCTCCTCATTGGGTTGTCTGAAAAGGATTTTACTTCTCCTTCACTTAGGAAGCTTAGTTTGGCCAGATATGAAACTCTAGGCTGGAAATTTTTTTCTTTAAGAATGTTGAGTATTGGCCCCCAATCTGTTCTGGCTTATAGGGTTTATGCTGAGAGGTCTGCTGTTAGTCTGATGGGCTTCCCTTTGTAGGTGACCTGGCCTTTCCCTCTGGCTGCCCTTGACATTTTTTCCTTCATTTCGACCTTGGAGAATCTGATGATTATGTGTCTTGGGGCTGATCTTCTCATGGAGTATCTTACTGGGATTCTCTGGATTTCCTGAATTTGAATGATGGCCTGTCTTGTTAGGTTGGGGAAGTTCCTGGACATGCTTTCCAACTTGGCTCTGTTCTCCCTGTCTCTTTCAGGTACCCCAATCAGTCATAAGTCATAGGTTCGGTCTTTTTACATATTCTCATAGTTCTCATAGGTTTTGTTTGTTCCTTTTCATTTTTTTTCTCTGATCTTGTCTTCCTTATTTCAGCAAGATAGTCTTCAAGCTCTGAAATTCTTTTCTCTGCTTGGTCTATGCAGTTATTGGTACTTGCGGTTGCATTGTGAAGTTCTCATGTTGTATTTTTCAGCTCCGTGAGGTAATTTATGCTCCTCTCTAAACTGGTTATTCTGGTAACAGCTCTTGTAATGTTTTATCATGGTTCTTAGCTTCTTTGCACTGAGTTGGAACATGCTCCTTTAGCTCAGTGAAGTTAGTTATTACCCACCTTCTGAAGCCTACTTCTGTTCAATCCTCTCAGCTTCTGCCCAGTACTTTGCCCTTGCTGGAGAGGTATTGCAATCATTTGAAGAAAAGGCACTATGCCTTTTTGAGTTTTCAGTGTTTTTTCACTGATTCTTTCTCATCTTCATGAGTTCGTCTAGCTTCGATCTTTGAGGCTGCTGACATTTGGATGGGGTTTTTGTGGAGACTTTTTTGTTGATGCTGTTGTTGTTGCTTTCTGTTTATTTTTCTTTTAACAATCAGGCCCCTCTTCTGTAGGGCTGCTGTGGTTTGCTGGGGGTTCACTCCAGACCCTGTTCACCTGGGTTCCTCCCACACCTGGAGGTGTCACCTGAGGAGGCTGCAGAACAGCAAAGATGGCTGCCTGCTCCTTCCTCCTCTGTCCCCAAGGAGCACTGATCTGATGCCAGTGGGAATGCTCCTGTATAAGGTGTCTAGCAACCCCTGTTTGAGTGTCTCACCCAGTCAGGGGACATGGGATCTGGGACCCACTTAATGAAGCACTCTGGCTGCCCCTTGGCAGAGGGGGTGTGCTGTGCTGTGGACAATCCCACTCATCTGGGTTGCCTGGATTCCTCAGAGCCAGCAGGGGGAAAGACTAGGTCTGCTGATCCGTGGAGATCACAGCTGCCCCTCAGTCCCAGGGAGATCAAAGTTCTGTCCCTAAAACCCTGACTGGAGTTGCTGAAATACCTGCAGGGAGGACCCACGCAGGGAAGAGGAATGGGTCAGGGTCCAGCCTAAAGTGGCAGTCTGGCCACAATCTGCCACAGCTGGTGTGGCAGTTTGGGTCTAAACCGTCCAGTCTCCTCAGCACTAGGAGGGAGAAACCACAGACTGGAACTACAATGATGGCTGCTGCCCCTCCCCTAGGAAGCTAGTAATCTTAGGCAGCAGGCAGCCATAGTGATGGTGGCCTCCCCTCCCTCAGGAGCTCAGTTGTCTTAGACAGCAGGCAGCTGCAGTGATGGCTGCCACCCCTCCCCCAGGGAGCTCAGTTGTCTTAGGCAGCAGGCAACCACAGTGATGATGGCTGCTCCTCCTCCTAGGAACTCAGTAGTCTTAGGCAGCCTTCAGCTGAGTGGCTGCTGAGAATCTGCACAGCCCTGTGCTTGGGATCCAAGGCCCTGGAGGTGTGGGCTCTTGAGTCGAATCTCCTGATCTGTGGGTTACACAGATCTGTGGAAAAAAACATGGTTTCCCAGGCAGGGTAGCATGACCCTTCACCACCTCCCTTGACTGGGGGTTGGGGGCCCTCTAACCCCATGTGGCTGCCAGGTGGGCCATTGCACCACCCTGCTTTTCCTCACTTTCCATGGGTCATGCCAACTGCCTAGTCAATCCAATGAGAGAACCTGGATACCTTGGTTGCTGCTGCAGGGTTCACTCACTGTTTTGGTTCTTCTCGGTGGGAGCCCCCAGCTGCAGCTGTTTCTTGTTGGCCATCTTCACCCCTCTGATTTTATTTCTTTTAAATGTATTGGGACTTTCTTTATGGCCTAACATATGATCTATCCTAGAGAAGAGAATGCACATATTTTTCCTTCTATGTGCATTTGAGGAAAACCTGTGTATTCTACTGTTGTTAGATGGAGTATTCTATAGATGTCTGTTAGAGCTAGATAGTTGATAATATTGCTCAAGTTTTTTATTTCTTTGCTGATCTTCTGTCTAGTTGTTTGGCTGTTAGTGGTATATCAAAGTCTCCAACTATTGTTGAATTGTCTACTTTTACTTTCCATTCTGTCAATTTTTGTGTTATATATTTTGAGGCTTTGTTTTTAGGTTGCATATATGTTTATAATTATGTCTTCCTGACAGATCGACCCCTTTATCATTATAAAAAGTCCTTTTTTATCTCTAACAAAAATTTTTGTCTTAATGTCTATGTTGTCTGATGTTAGTATAGCCATACCAGTTCTTGTTTGGCTACTATTTTCATAGTATATATTCTTCCATTCTTTTACTTTCAACATATTTGTGCCTTTGAATCTAAAGTGTGTACCTTGTAGTCATAGTTGGATCACATTTAAAATTAATTTTTCCCAACTCTGCCTTTTAGTTGGAATGTTTAATTCATTTGTGTGTACTGTAATTGCCAATAAAGATTATTGGTAGGCTTTACACCTGCCATTTTGCTATGTGCTTTATATAGATAGGTCTTATGTCACCTTTGTTCCTCTTTTCCTTTATTACTGCCTTCTTTTGTGTTAGATGTATTTAGTATGCCATTTTAATTCCCTCATTTTTTGTGTGTGTTTGTTATAGGGCAGGTCTACAAGTAGAAAATTCTCTCCATTTTTACCCTAGAATGTCTTGATTTTTTTTTTTTTTTTTTTGAGACAGGGTCTTGATCTGTCACATAGGCTAGGGTGCTGTGGCGTAATCATAACTCACTGCCACTTTAGTCTTCCCAGGGTCAAGTGATTCTCCCACCTCAGCCTCCCAAGTAACTGGGACTACATGTGCACACCACCACACCAGCTAGTTTTTTTGTTTGTTTGTTTGTTTGTTTTTAATTTATTTGTTGTAAAGATGGGGTCTCACTGTGTTGCTCAGGCTAGTGTCAAGCTCCTGGGCTCAAGCAATCCTCCTGCCTCAGCCTCTGACAGTGCTAGGATTACAGGCATTAGCCACGGTGCTTCACAGTTTCTTTAGTTTTGAATGGTAGTTTTGCTGGATTCTTTGTTGATGGTCTTTCATTTCAGACTTTGAATATTTTTGCCATCTGCCTTCTGGCCTCCACTATATCTGATGGTGACACCTGCTAATATTATTGAGGGTTATTTGTTGTTTTTATCTTGTTGCTTTAAAGATTCTCTTTATTTTTTGGCTTTTGACAGTTTGATTCTAATGTGGCTGTATGTGAATCTCTTTGATTTTATCCCATTTAGAGTTTGTTGAGCTTCTTGGCTGCGTAGATTTTTTCATCAAATGTGGAACATTTTCGGCCATTATTTCTTCCCATTTCTCTTTCTCTTTTCCTTCTGGCACTACCACTGTGTGTATGTTTATACCCTTAATGATGTCCCACAGGTATCTGAGGCTCTGTTCATTTGTCTTTATTCTTTTTTCTTTTTGTTCTTCCTACTTGAGATAATCTCAGTTTACTTGGCTTTAAATTTGCTAATTCTTCTGCTAGCTCAGATCTGCTGCTAAGCCCCTCTAGTGAATTTTTCATTTCAGTTATTGTATTTTTCAACCCTAGAATTTATATTTGGTGTACTTTAAGTAATTCCTACCTTTTTTGTTGGTGTCCTCTATTTGGTAAGTCATTGTTCTTATACTTTCCTTTAATTCTTTAAGTGTGATTTCCTTCAGTTCTTTGTTTAAAGTTTTTTTCTAAGCAAGTCCAATGTTTGAGCTACCTCAGGAAAAGTTTTTATTTACTTCCTTTTGCCTGTCTATGGGCCATGCTTTCCTATTTTTTTTTTTTAATTTTTTGAAAGAAAGAGAGGAAAGAAAGTGAGAGTGAAAGAAAGAAAAAAAAAGACTGTACGAGAGAAAGGAAGAGGAAGGAAAAGAGGGAGAGAGAACAGGATTCTTGTTCTACTGCCCAGGCTAGAATGCAGTCTAAAAATGGGTATTAAAAACCTCTATTATGCCAATAATTGTGTTTAACAATGGAGACAGGAAGGAATAAGAGATGA
>CAUYLG010026877.1:0-12459 GCA_963573385.1 Cacajao melanocephalus
CATTCAGGACATAGGCATGGGCAAAGAGTTCATGACTAAAACACCAAAAGCAATGGCAACAAAAGACAAAATAGACAAATGGGATCTAATTAGACTAATGAGCTTCTGCACAGCGAAAGAAACTATCCTCAGAGTGAACAGACAACCTGCAGCATGGGAGAACATTTTTGCAGTCTACCCATCTGACAAAGGGATAATATCCAGAATCTACAAAGAACTTAAACAAATTTACAGAAAAAAAACAACCCCATCAAAAAGTGGGCAAAGGATATGAACAGACACTTCTCAAAAGGAGACATTTATGCAGCCAGCAAACACATGAAAAAAAGCTCATCATCACTGGTCATTAGAGAAATGAAAATTAAAACCACATTGAGATACCGTCTCATGCCAGTTAGAATGGTGATCATTAAAAAGTCAGGAGACAACATGTGCTGGAGAAGATATGGAGAAATAGGAATGCTTTTACACTGTTGGTGGGAGTGTAAATTAGTTCAACCATCGTGGAAGACAGTGTGACAATTGCTTAAGGATCTAGAACTAGAAATACCATTTGACCCAGCAATCCCATTACTGGGTATATACCCAAAGAATTAGAAATTTTTCTATTATAAAGACACATGCACACGTATGTTTATGGGAGCACTGTTGACGATAACAAAGACTCGGAACCAACCCAAATGCCCATCAATGATAGAGTAAAGAAAATGTGGCACATATACACCATGGAATACTATGCAGCCATAAAAAAGGATAAGTTCATGTCCTTTGCAGGGACATGGATGAAGCTGGAAACCATCATTCTCAGCAAACTGACACAAGAACAGACAACCAACACCACATGTTCTCATTCATAAGTGGGAATTGAACAATGAGAACACATGGACACAGGGAGGGGAATATCACACACTGGGGACAGTCAGGCGGTGGGGGGATTGGGGAGGAATAGCATTAGGAAAAATACCTAATGTAGATGAGAGGGTGATGGATGCAGCCAACCACGAAGGCATGTGTATACCTATGTAATAAACCTGCATATTCTGCACATGTACCCCAGAACTTAAAACACACACACACACACACACACACACACACACGCATTATCACTTGACATCCATAGTTTACATTAGAGTTCACTTTTGACGTTGTAGATTCTATGGAATTCAACAAATTTATGACATGTGTCCAACATTGTAATAGTGTATAGAGTAGTATCACTGCCCCCAAAATCTTTTGTGCTCTGCCTATTCATTCCTCCCTCCTTCCTACTTTTCTAATATTTTAGGTTAAAGTAGTATCAGTTATGCACTGTGATTCATAAGGGACTATGCACAAGGA
The DNA here is from genome assembly GCA_963573385.1 of Cacajao melanocephalus. Lineage (NCBI taxonomy): Eukaryota > Metazoa > Chordata > Mammalia > Primates > Pitheciidae > Cacajao > Cacajao melanocephalus. The sequence goes on from CAUYLG010026877.1 coordinate 1,339, forward strand.
TGTTTATTGTAGTCATATTAATAGTAATACAACAATGCAAGCAATCTCACTTTTTAACCACCAGTGAATGTTTATAGTTGATCATACAACAATAAAAAGTTTATTAAAATAATGCATAAGAGATACTTTTGTTATAATATTAAGAAGTAAAAACATTTATGTGGTACAAGTGTATGCCTGTTGAATATAAGCAAAGAAAAAATATTAGGGGTGCACATCAGGATGTTAACATAATTTTCTCTGTGTTATGTGACTACTTTCTACCTTTTTTCTTTATTATATTTCTTACAAAAAATGTACATTTCTGTCAACATCAAAAATTGTTTTCATATTAAGATAATTTAAGAATACTGTAATCAGCTATAAATATTAAAGGATGGTAAGAATGGTAAGAAATTATCATTTCAGGAACTGTAACTCCAAAAATGACTAAATATTCTGAAAAATAATATATGTAAGAAAGCTTAAAGATTGAGGAACTTTGTGAACTGGGTTGATGTTTGCACCAATTAATTTCTAATGATTCATTCTACTCTAATGGTTTAAGTTTTATATATTTATCCTTGACATAACAATTAAACTGATGCTTCACAGATAATTCCTTTATGAAATTATCTCCTGGCATTTAGTCTAATTCATACAAGAACATATTGCATGTTTTTCTTGACTGACATTTACAGGTTACTTTGGACATTAAACTTGTAATTGTGTTTTGACCTGTGATATTTTGTAATGGCTTTTTGTCAAAGGAAATTCTGACCTAACATAAGGAAATTGTTTCTTTTATTTATGTATCCCTACTAATTAAAGTTAATTATTTAGATACTACACTGAATAATTTTATACTCTTTGTAAACATGCACTCTTGTTTTAGATATGGAACTTTAAGTACTTTTCCCTAAGCTTCTGATCTCAGCATGTCTGTGGGTTCTCAGACTCTGTCACATCTCCAGTTGCTTAAACTTGGTATCCTACTTAGTCAGAGACTATAAATTTGAAGAGATGATTTATTTGTTAAGTGGTTGTTCATCATAATTCCTGTCATTCTTCATATTTTCATATTACTTCCTCCCTCTTCACTTATTCATTTAAGTTTAGTTTTAAAAATATTTCCCCTTCTCTCTCTCTCATTTATCCATTCATCTAACCATCCATCCATCTATTTATTTGGAGTGCAGATTGGCATGTCAATAGAGATTCTTTAAATTAAAGATTATTTACTTAGAAGTTAGAAAATATCAAATTGTCATTCACTCTGAACTTTGGAAACAAGACATATTGTTGTTTGACTTTTTTGACTACTGAAGTGATATTTATTATAGAAAATTCAGACAATGATAAAATATATTTTAAACAATCACCCCATAATTGCTCTCATACAAAGATGATATTAATACTTTATTACCTAATCTTCTCACCTGATAATAATTTTTAATTTTACATTTATTGTGTATGATAGGTCAAATAGCAGAAAAATTTCGGGGAGAAACTATGAAATAATGAATTATTATTGAGTAGGTATTTAAACTGACAATAACAGATTATGTTTTTCTTTATTTTTATCAAGGATCATATATATAGAATATTTACATGACATTATATGGAAAACACTTTTTAGTATTACATATTATGAGATAAAAGTATTTTTTTGCAAATTACTTAATTTCAAAAAGCTTATGAAATCTACTGGTTTTGATTGTCATACTTGTATTAGTTATTTATATTACTTTGGTTTGCCATAAGGTTGCAATTTCAGTACAATAATGCCTATTTTTAAGCCAGATCATAATGATACATATAATTGCATTTTAGTATATCTTATAATGTATAGGAAACTATTAATTCAGGATTACCTTCTAGAAATTGGAAATTCTTGATGAAGCAAAAAATTGTGAAAGCTAACTTCAGAGCTTTAAAGAAGAAATAAATGTCATATATAAAAAAGCAAAGTAACTCTTATGTTAGTACTTTAAAATTAACAGTAGAGCAAGTACTCATTATTCTTTATAATTTAATTAATTGCTGATTTTTAAGTTCATGTTTTTTTTTTTTGCTGCTCAGAATTGCATTATGAGATGCCAAATTCATGTAATTATATAGACTATATGGTCTAATTAATAGAGATTATTTTTTCAAATATAGCATCTTTTCATTTAACACTATTGTCTTTTTCTGATTATAATTAGATAGATCTAACTGATCTTATTTTAGTTTACATGTTTCCTAAGCTCTTAGATATTTTCTGTTTATTTCTCTGGGGTAAATTATAGACAATTTCTCCAAAACTTTTTTCAGTTAAAAAATTCTCTTTTCAGTTTTGTTTGGTCTGTAAGGAAGTTAGGGAGTGGCACAAGGTACATGCTTAATAAATATTTGTTAAATTATGGTATTTATGTCTTTCTGATATTTATCCAAGAGCCTGAACATGTTAACATTGATTGAATGTGTACACACACGAAAGGACAATTGAATGGGGAAAATTTAGCACTGGGAGGTACAATAAATAGAATTTCTATAAATGAAGATATGTTTGTTTTATCTCAAGAAGTTATGCATGCCTTAAAATGTTGACTTTACCTAAGTAAAATTGGAAAACTGCACAGTACCAGTTGGTACCGTAGTCTTTGTCATTAATAAACATTACATGACAGCCATGAGAATGCTATGATAGAGACCAAGACTTTGCTGGGATATTAGTCAACATTGAGAAGTGCTGTATGAAATTTGAGAATTACATGTACTTAATCCTGAGCATGATATAGACTTAAATGTCTGAGCCTTTCATTTGTTCTGTAAATTTTTGTGTAAGTAAAAGTGATACTTACTTGCTAGAGAGGGAAATCATATTTATTCTTGCTACATTGAGAAATAATTGAAAAACATTATTTTTCTGCCAGTACCCTGTACATTCTGCAGTGTTTATTCTCAAGTTTTGGTTTTAGATGCTGAATCTTTTTCAAAAATTTTATTAAAGTGTATATTTTTAATTTTGTTTGTAGAGCAACAATGCATACACATAAACCAAGCCCATTTGGATTTCCCACTTTTGTTATTCTTACCATATTTGTTTGTTTGCTTGGTTTTTAATTTTATTTATTTTATAAAAGTGGCCTTTAACAATGTTTTGCATGCTACATGAGATCTGCTTATATTCCTGGAATTATCTGTTGGAGTATCGAGTTTCTCTCCCTACTGATTTCCCTTTTCTTTCCTCTGATATTACTATATGCACCCCTTCTCATATACAATGGGAACAGAAGGTAGTATGACCTTCACAAGATTACTGACATAATTGCATAAAATTGTACATAAAAGTTATTTAGAATAGTGGACATTACATAGTAAAAGATCAGTGAGGCATGAGTGTTAACCATTGTTTTTAATTATTATCAGGTTGACACCCCTGGTACTTGAAGGGAAAAATATAATAAAAGAGAATCAGACGTAAATATTTTCTCTTAATCTCAGCAAGCTGTAATAGTTGCCTTTTCTCTAGACTTCAGCGTCCTAAATGCTGTGGAACTCTAGGTCGTAGCACCTTTGGATAGGACAGGCAGTTTGAATACCCAGGTCTCTCAAGTACCTTAATATAACATGGGGTTAGGGAACTTTTTTTTAAACGTTATTGTGGGAGTTACTTCGAGGATTTTCTCCTTTGTCTAGAACTGGTATTTAATAGGAAAAATTGGTCAGAAAAGAAAATAAATGCCAGCCATTTTCTTCCCTCCCTTTATAATCTCAGGATTTCTTAAGAGAGCCTTGACATTGAAATCATCTAGACATTTCTTTGTTCGTCATCTTTCCTCTGTTATAAATCTAGTGTCATAATTTGTAACATTGAGTTGTTTCTTTTATTTGTGTAATTATAACCGTCTTCGTTTTTTGAAATCAACTTGCTGTTTAGAAATACAAGTGGAAATATGTATACTTATATATATACGTATTATATGTAGAAAAATGTGAAAGAGAAAGAGCCTTTTTCGATCACTTCCCCACTCTTAGATGATTCCATTAAGACTGCTGTCTATGTCCACAAGAAGTAAGAGACCACTGTTACAACCATTTTAAATATTACTCTGTGTTTTTCCTTTTCTTCCTTAACATAGGGAAGCACAGACAATAATATTTTATTAATATAACATTCTCTTTTTTATAATAAAAGTTTCTTATTTATTATCTAGTTTCACCTGGGAAATTGTGTCATTTCTTATCATTCTCTCCTTTGCCATCTTTAACTCTGTTTGTAAATACACAAAACCTCATGATAACAGGAATTTGAATATATCATAATTGTGCTCTGTAATTGGCTCACCATGCATTTAATTAATCTTGTAGTAATGCCACTCTGCATTTCTGGGAACTGAATTTTGAGAACCCACCTAAAGCATTTGGTATGGTTTGGGTATCATTAATTTAATGAATTTTTAAAGATACATGCATTATTAAGATCTTGGTTTTCATATTTTTGGTTGTAATCATTTTATACAGATAAACAGTACACATATTAAGAATAAATTATATTATCTTGTAGTTGATCGTAGTTGTGAAAAAGAAAATACACCAGAAGGTCCTACTGAGAAAAGTCTTCATGAAGCCAGGGAACAAAACAAACGTAAAACAAAGATGAAAGGCAATACAAAGGTATGATGTTTATTTTTATTTGTATTAAGTCATACTTAACTCTTAGATTTTTAGATCCATACACTCATATGGTATCATCATTATTTTACCTGAAAAGGAATTTAGAGGTTGTGTATTCTGGACTGCTTGGTTTATATGTGGACAGTGGAGGTACCCAAATGTTCTAGTAAACAGTTAATTCAGGGACACATGTTTATTAGTAGCAGAGACAGCTCAATTCATCACTCTACCATCTATCCCAGTGTAATCACAATCATGTCTGCTCACCTGCTAACTTTTCTGCTTGAAATTGCCTCTAAAAGAAATCACTCCCAGGTCCTATCTTGATATTTCTTTCCTCAAAATGTAACGTCAGACTTTACTTAGTCTTCTTTAAAGGTAGAATGAAATAGCATTATGCTCCATTTAACAATCTCCTTATATCTTGAGTACCTTCACTTTGTAATCAGACTGGTAGTTTAAATCTTCACCGTGACTAAAGAAAATGGTATAAAAGTGGTTGGCCAAAGAGATCAAAAATGAAAATTACATAAAACCTGTGGAGAGTTTAGTTTATTGTTATGAAAATTACATAAAAGTCTAGCTCAGGTAATGAATTTTCTCAAAAGGCAGTTGTTACCTTAGAGTTCTAAAATATCTGGCACTTGTTTTAAAATAAAAATACTTACTATTATAATTGCTTCTTAGTAACAATAATTCTAGAAGAAGAATAGATTTGTACGAATTCAAATAATAGCATTTACTTAGGTAATGCCAGTAATATTTTTTTCTCTCTAAGACATGCACTGGATTCTGGTATTTTATAAAATATTTGAATAAAATAAAAACTAATCACTTTTTGGTTATAATAAGCTTTTCATTATAATCTTGTCTTATGCTTTATCAGATTAGTGTTTTGCTGTTTTCTATCACCATAATTAATTTATAGATTATGGTATGTGAGGTACACTCACATCAGATTTAAGGATTTTTGGAATGATGGTGGTGATTGTCATCAGAAACATTTTCATTCTCTAGCGGTGTAATTATTCTCTTTCAGGTAGTAAGTCATGCTTAGTAGTGATTTGTTGATTCATTTACTCAGTGCTTATGGCTTGTAAGAGTTTAGATTCATAATGCAAGGTTGACTTTTTATGTGACAAAAAGGTACTAAAATATAGGAGAAGTACATTTCATATTTATGCATAGTATGTTATTTTATGGTGTTGCATTCAGATATTTAATGTAATATGTATAACATACATTTTAATATGACATAGGTCATATTAATGGTCATATTAAAGGGCTGAAGTGTAAAATAAAGTGAATCCTTCTCACTCTCACTGAGTAATCATTTTTACTAATATTTCTCTTAATTTTCCTATTGTTATAACAAATGACTGAGTTCTGTTTCTGTTTATTTAATCATTCACTTTACATGGTACCTATTGACTCTCTGCTGTAACAAAGAGGCATTTAGAGCACTTTACTGATTTGATTTGAGTTGTATTATGCATGTTGTCGTAACTGATAACATTTACATTTGTTCTGTAGTCTTAATTCTATTTTCTGTGCTTTGTCTGTAAATTAATACTAAAATTTAATCCCATAAACAGCCTTTAAATGGATTATGTTTAAGTAAATGTGATTGATTGCAGACATTGCAAATCTAACTAGAAATATAGAGGAAGGAGAATACCTGAAGTGCACAGGACTGTATTTCTCTTTTAAAAGAGAAATCTTTTAAATATAGTCCCTCTTTTCTACTTCCTGGGCTTATACTCAGCTGCCCCTGTTATGTATTTTCCTATTTGCCTTATGGATTGCTCTTTCTATTTTCCTAGAGTATCCCCTTGAGTAATATTCAAAAAGGGCCAATGGAAATAAATAATCTAAGTTCATACATTTGAAATATTCTTGTTCTGCCTTAAACTGAGTTGATATTTTTCTGGACATAGAGTTCTAGTTTTAAATTAATTTTTCACCAGAATTTTAAAGGCATTGTTTTAATGTCTTAGAGGACAGCAATAATTGCTGTTGGTCTGATTCTTGTTATTTTGTTGGGAAGTAAAAAATACTATATGCAATGCAATTTACCAGTAAACTAGCATTTTGAAGAACTATAAAATTGAGGTGTAATCATAAAAACAACTTTATTTATGTGACCTACTGACCCTTAAAGCTGCTCAGTGAAGGTAATTCAACCCTTACCCTAGGGTGATAATTCATTTCAGGCTTCATGAAATTATTAAGTGTGTGTTTACTCTGGTTGCAAAACACAGTCTCAAATCAGTAATTAAGTTGTCCAGCTTTATGTAACACAAAAGCTCCACATTTGACATGAAGTTAAATTTTCACCTAACCCTCAGCTGAAACCTTCTTTGGGCTAGACAGTTGCAGTGTGGAAGGGGTTTTGATGGTGGTGTTATGAGGCTGTTCATATTTCTTTTCCTCATACTTTTTCCCTAGTTTGCTAACTGGCAAGGTTGAGGGTGCAAGGAGAGAGAAATTAAAAAGGAATAGAAGAGTTGTTACTTGACTTGAGATACCTTATGATGGCTTAGAGGTCTGAACTTGGCAAAATGAGAAAGCTATTAATTACCCTGATGAGCACTGTATTAGTCAGGGATAGAAGGATATATAGATATTAGTTCTCTAGAGGGATAGAACTAATATCACACACACACACACATACACACACCTATGTGTGTGTATATGTTCTCTAGAGAGATAGAACTAATAAGATATATATGATATATATATATATATATATATATATAAATATATAAAAATGTATATATGGGGAGTTTACTAAGTATAAACTCGCAAGATCACAAGGTCCCATAATAGGCCATCTGCAAATTAAGGAGCAAGGAGAGCCAGTCCAAGTCCTAAAACTGAAGAACTTAGAGTCTGATGTTCGAGAACAGGAGGCATCCAGCATCAGAGAAAGATGTAGGCTGGGAGGTCAGGCCAATCTGATATTACTATATGTACCCTCTTCTCATATACAATCAGGAGCTGATTAGATGGTGCCTGCCCAGATTAGGGTGGGTCTGTCTTTCGCCCATTAACTCAAATGTTAATCTGCTTTGGCAGCACCCTCACAGACACACCCAGGATCAATACTTTGCATCCTTCAATCCAATGAAGTTGACAGTATTAACCATCGTAAGTCTACCCCTTGTCAACTTCAACCCATACACATCTCCTGAGATCATACATAATCTTTAAATGAAGACAATAATAAGGTCATAATTATGCCTAACATAATACAACTATCCTTCATACAGCCAGAAATACATCAGTCCCCAAGTCAAATACTATTATATAAAGTTAACAATACTTAAATGATGATGTAAAGTCAATAAATCTCATGTCATGTGATAAGGGAAAAAGAAAATAAAATGAAGATTTTGTTTTAGTACAAGTGTATACATGCACAACCATGGTTTTAACAAAAGAAGGTGCAAATACTCATGACAATTATAATCCTCTTTCTGCAGCTGGTCATGTGGTCATAGCTGGTTTTGATGACTACCTTCTACTACTACCTATTCTGTATTCCCTTTACCTTCAGTAAGTACCTCAGCAGGTTGTGGATTTTTTCCTTGTGAAGTGACCCGAACCTTCATTCCTGAAGGGTCTGGGCCATATGTAGTCCTGTCCAGATTGGGCTGTTGTATTTCCCAATGACCTTAATCACAGGGCATGGTAATACTAAGAAACACCCTAACAGATCTATATTCCGTACATACTCTTCATTACCTCCACTGTGGAGCAGTAGACTGATTTCATCTTGATAATCTGGGTCATTCACCCCAGCCAACACTGTAATTCCCTTCTTAGCCTGTTGACTTAAAGGTAGGAGGAGCCCAAAGTGTCCAGGTGGCAATCTTAACTTCTAGTTTAATGGAATCATTGTTGTGTCTCCTGGTGGCATCATTCTTCCCTCCGGTTCTGCCCACTGGGAAGATTTCCTTTCATCACTGTCTTTCAGCGATGTCCTAGAAAGGGGCAGTAATGCTGCAGCAGTCAACTTTTGGGTGGTGCCTGCATATTGTGCAGAACCGTCTGTGAACCAGGCCCTAATCTTCTTTTCCTCTGTCAACCTGATCATAGAGAACTCCCCATGAGGCCATCGGTGCAGGCTGGGAGGCATAAGACAGGGTGGCAGGAGTAGAGACCATGGACATTTGAGCCACTTCCTCATGTAACTTACTTCTGCCTTTGGGACCTGGTTGAGCACAATCATACATATACCACTTTCATATGATGATGGAATGCTGCTATGCATGACTCCCACTTTATGGCTAGATGGGTCAGAAAGCACTCAGTTCATGATAGGAAGTTCAGGTCACATGGTGATTTGATGACCCATAATCAAGCGTTCAGTTTCCAGCAAAACCCAGTAACAGGCCAAGAGCTGCCTCTCGAAAGGAGAGTAGTTATCTGCAGAAGATGGCAGGGCCTTGCTCCATGATCTTAGAGGCCTCCACTGTGATTCACCTATGGGGGCACCATTGGATCTGCCATGTTATATGGCCCAAGTATTAGAGCAGCTTGCACAGCAGCCTGGACCTATTGCAGAGTCTTCTCCTGTTCTGGACCCCACTCAAAACTGGCAGCCTTTTGGGTCATTCAATAAATGGGCCAGAGTAACATACCCAAATGAGGAATGTAGTGCCTGCAAAATCCAAATAGGCCCACTAGGCATTGTGCCTCTTTCTTGGTTGTAGGAGGGGCCAAACTCAGCAGCTTATTCTCCTTAGAAGGAATGTCTTGGCAGACCCCACACCACTGGACCCCTAGAAATTTTACTGGGGTAGAAGATCCCTGAATTTTAGTTGGATTTATTTCTCATCCTCTGTCATGCAGATGTCTCACCAATAAGTCCAGTGTGTTTACTACTTCTTGCTTACTGGATTCAATCAGCATAACGTCATCAATGTAGCCAGCTAGCGTGATATCTTGTGGAAGTGAAAAGCAATCAAAACTCTCCAAATAAGATTATGACACAAAGCCAGAGAGTTGCTATATCCCTGAGGTAGGACAGTAAAGGTATATTGCTGGCCTTGCCAGCTAAAGGCAAATTGCTTCTGGGGGGCCTAATGGACAGAAATGGAGAAAAAGGCATTTGCTAAGTCAATGACTGCATGCCAGATACCAGGAGATGTGTTAATTTTCTCAAGCAATGAAACCACATCTGGTACAGAAGCTGCAAATGGAGTCATCATTTGGTTAAGCTTGCAGTAATCCACTGTCATTCTCCAAGATCCATCTGTCTTCTGCATAGGCCTTATGGAATTGTTGAACAGGAGGAATGTGGTGGGAATCACCACTCATGTATCTTTTGAGTCCTTGATGGTGGCACTAATCTCTGTAATTTCTCCAGGGATATGATATTATTTTTGATTTACTGTTTTTCTAAGGCAGCTCTAATGGCTTCCTTTTGACCTTTCCCACTATAATAACCCTCACCCTACCATTCAGGGAGCCAATGTGGGGGTATGGTACTGCCAGCTGCTACATATGTCTATGCCAATTATGCATCCTGGTACTGGAAAAATAACCACAGGATGAGTTCAGAGACCCACTGGACCCACTGGAAGACCTGAGCTAAAACTCTATTCTTTTTCTTTTTTTTTTTTTTTTGATGAAGTCTTGCTTTGTCACTTAGGCTGCAGTGCAGTGACTCTCACTCACTCACTGCAACCTCTGCCTTCTTGGTTCAAGAGATTCTCCTACCTCAGCCTCCTGAGTAGCTGGGACTGCAGTCATGTACCACCACACCTTTTAAATTTTTGTAATTTTAGTAGAGACAGAGTTTTGCTATGTTGGCCAGGCTGGGGTTTCAAACTCCTGACCTCAAGTGATCCACCCACCTTGGCCTCCCAAAATGCTGGGACTACAGGCATGAGCTACCGCACCCAGCCTATACTCTTATGAAATTATCTGACCTTCATAAGCCCCCTACTTTAACAGGAGGAACACAATGACGTTTTGGGTTTCCTGGAATCAACATCAGTTCAGAGCCAGTGTCCAGTAGTCCTTGAAATGATCATTTCCCTTTCCTGAATGCACAATTACACTGTAAAAGGCTGGAGGTCTCCTTGGGGAAGTATGGGAGAAAGATTAACAGCATAAAATGTCAGTAGTATAGTGGGATCCTTCCTCAAGGGGACCTGGCCTCTCCTTCATTCAAGGGGTTCTGGGTCCATAAACTGGCTCAAGTCTGGAAGTTGATTGAGGAGCCTTGATTCTCTGTTTTTACAATTCAAATTAGTCTTTTGTCCATTTGACTTAGAAGTTTTCTGCTTATATATATATTTTTATTTTTGAAAGAAAGAAAAAGAGAGGAAAGAAAGTGAGAGTGAAAGAAAGAAAGAAAAAAGAATGTAAGAGAGAAAGAAAGAGGAAGAGAAAGAGGGAGAGAGAACGGGATTCTTGTTCTATTGCCCAGGCTAGAATGCAGTCTAAAAATGGGTATTAAAAACCTCT